>OX940809.1:4099228-4146809 GCA_954870605.1 Acer campestre
TAAAATTCAATCAATTCAATCAAATGTGATTTGATTAATTTGTCTCAACCATGTTTTGGGTATTGAGCATGTCGACCCGGCCCCGATCCGTAACTATCCCTAATCGTCACTCAGCTACTTTTGTCCCTATCTGATTAATTGTCCTTCCATTCAACTTTTCACAAAGTTGACTCAGATATTTATGTGTCTTTCTCACTCCACTCCAAGTTTCAAAGACTACTAAATTTGGTAGACCATTCTTTTTGACTTGCGTAAACGTGTCTCATTTGCCATCTAAAGTAGGAAAATGCTAGTGTCACTCGTAGAGATGCGCATTTGGGGAATGATGATAGATATAGGTTCTCCCATCCCCATCCCTATCTCCACTTCCTAGACCCTTTTCCTATCCCCCTATTTCCCCATTTAGGAAAGAAGGGGGCGGAGAATTTTTGGGGGAGGTATATCCATCCCCAATCTCAGTTCCCCAATTTTCCTCATTTTTTTTTGTTTCCCCGTTTCCCCCGCTCCCCCAATTCATTAGTGCATTACAAATACAAAATAAAGTGTTTCAATCAAAGTTTCAAACTAAGCTAACTTCATATGTGAAGTAACACAAATGATGTTTTTTTTTTTTTTTTTTTTGGGAAATTATCATTCTCCCCCCTGTAGTTTGTCATATTCTCCATTTTCCCCCTCCCATGCACAAATACAAACAATCTCAATATTTAAAAATAAGCATGAGAGGGGGGAAAATGGAGAATTTTAAAACTAGAGGGGGAAAATGGAGAATATAAAAAATTACAGGGGGAGAATGATAATTTCCCTTAAAAAAATAAAAAAAATTCACATAACAGATTAACAGTCAATTCATTGCTCAGTACTTTGAAAAATTTCCACTTAATTCACTTTGAGGCCTACAAATAACATTACAATACAAGAAGAATATTATAAAAAAAAATAATTAAAGAATAAAAAAAAATAATATGTATTATAATTATATCTATATATGTTTGGGGCCCATCCCCATCCCCGTTTGAATATATTTGTGGGGAAAATAGGGAAATGGGGATGGGGAGGGGTCCCACCCCCCCCCCCCCCCCCCAAAAAATAAAAAAAATCCCCAAATGGGGATAGGGACATGGGAAAATGGGGATCCGAAGGAAAATGTACAACTCTAGTCACTCGTGAATGTACACTCGCTTTCTGTAAGGATAACACATGTTCTTTTATTTTAACTTTATTACAAAACTACCATTAATAAATACCCACTCTTTTTGTTTTAACTTTAAAAATGCCACTCAAATGGAAATGTGACATGTCACATATCCACTTGAGAAGTGGCAACTGGTTCACTCGCTGTTCCAAGCAAGTGCACCTAGCAATCCTCTCTAGAGTATATACGTGTCCATATTATTATTATTGAATATTTGCACACTTCGAAAATTATATATACACCCAAATTGAAGTGATGTTATTGACAATCCACTAAATATCTTTCTACACTCAATTTTAGAGTTTTTAGTTATATAGTAATTTTATCCTAATTAAAATTACTAAAAAGGATAAATAACTTCTTAATACCCTACAACTTAATTTCAGTCTATAAATGATTTGCACTGTTATGCTTTTCAGGTTTGAATCTCTCTCTCTCTCTCTCTCTCTCTCTCTTACTGACTTTTTTTTTTTTTTTTGAATAACTCTCTCTTACTGACTTAGGTTGCGTCCTGCAGCGCGTTTTCAGCCTGTTTTCGTTTTTATTTTCCAAAAACGATTTCGAATTCGCGTCCTGTAAACCGTTTTTCATTTTATTTTCGAAATACAAAAACAAAATGAAAAACAAAAGTAGTGTTAACAGTGGAAGTTTTGAAATACAAAAAAAAGTTGTTTTTGTTTTTGTTTTTGTTTTTGTTTTTGTTTTTCATTAAAGTGGGTCCCATGTCATTTTAAATTATTTTTTTTCTTTTTTCTCTTCACTGTGCATCATCAGATCATCTTCTTTCTTCCTCATCTTCTCTCTTCCCATCTTCATCTTCTCTCTTCCCGATCTGGTCTTCTTCTTCACCTCGTCGCCGCCGATGATCAGCTCCCGGTCGCCGTCGTCGATCTGCTCTTCTTCACCGTCGCTGATCAGCTGGTCGTCGCGTCGTCGTCTTCTTCGCTGGTCGCCGCCGTCGTCTTCAGCTGGTCGCCGCCGTCGTCTTCTTCAGCTGGTCGCCGTCGTCTTCTTCTTCCGGCCACCTCCTCTTCTTCTTCTTCCTCCTCTTCTTCTTCTTCTTCTTCCTCTTCTTCTTCTTCCTCTTCTTCTTCTTCTTCTTGGTCGCCGTCGTCTTCTTCTTCCGGCCACCTCCTCTTCTTCTTCTTCCTCTTCTTCTTCTTCTTCTTCCTCTTCTTCTTCTTCTTCTTCTTCTTCCGGATCCGATCTGGTCTCCATTGTTTTTTTTTTTTTTTAAATTATTTAATCATTTATTTATATTGTTATAATATTAAACAAAAATTAAAAATTAATATTTTATAATTTTCGAAAGTTTTCAGTTATCCTACCGGACGCGTTTTTTCCGTTTTTATTTTCAAAATACGGATTCCAGTAAATGCTACCAGACGCGTATTCGGATTTCAAAAATAAATCCAAAAACACTGTTTTTGTTTTTGTTTTTCTTTTCGAAAAACAAAAACAAAAAACAGCTTACAGGACGGGCCCTTACTGTCTGCCCAATACTCTTTATCCGATTTTCATCTTATAGAAATTTCCTTTAATTTATGTTATATGCACCTATTCCCCTTGTATTGGTCTGTCTTCCATATAAGCCAAAGAACAATTTAAAAGTTTGGAATGATGAGATATGAATTATCCGTTTCACTCAGGATTCAATAGATACAGATGCTCGATCAAGCAATCAATGAATAATCTATATTCAATCTTTCATTATGCTAAGTCAATTTTTTGGCAATTTTTCATGTATTTAATCGTAAAACACCAACATATTACATTAGGGATTTTTTTTAATTTTTGAAAAAGAGTTAAATGAAGAAAAAAATTAAAAACTTTTTAATTTTATTATTCGATCAAAAAAGATAAATTTGTAATAAAATGACAAATTTGAAAAAAAAAAGGAGTTTCTCTAGAATTTTTTAAAATTTAAGTTTTTATAATGAAGTCTATTTAGAAAAGCATTGTAAAAAAAATACAGTTGGATTGTAAGGAGAAAATCTCTCCAATTTATTTTATTTTATTTTATTATTTATTATTATTATTATTATTATTTTTTAAATCCCAATCTAGTCCTCAAGTGAAATTACTTAATAGGTTAAATAAATTCTTAAAATTTAAAGATTAAAGTTGACCTCCAAATTTAACATAAAAACTCTTTAAAATAATTATTTTTTAAAAACTATAAATATATAATCCATAAATAAAAATCAAATGCTCCAATTTTATGGTTGGTCCTGCTCTAGATAATTGTTTTTTTATGAAAAAACAAACACCAAACAACTAGGTGTTTCTTTTTATAATAGGTTTTGAGTTACAGAGTTTGATAAAAGGAGTCTACAGTCTCCTGTTGTTTGTGGGAATCGAAGGTAGGGGATTTCATCTGCAATTTTTTCTTTTTAAAAAAAAACTAATGGCTAATTGGCACGGATACCCCTGAACTATACCCGAATTTGCACCTTACCCCCTGAACTTTTTTTTTCGGCATTAAACCCCCTAAACTCTCCGAAATTTGCAATTGTTAATGGAAATCCAACGGAACCCTAATTCCGTCTGGGAAAATTACACTAAGCTCCCCTAATTATATATATAATTGTATTAAACCGGAAAAAAATATAATAATATTACCTGATACCCCTATGACCAAATTTTAAAAATAAAAATTTAAAATTTAAAATTTAAGTAATGGTTAAATAATAATAAAATTCTGAATTTTATTATAAAGACAATAAAATAAATATAGAAATGAAAAAATTAAATTGATTTAACAATTATTAAATTATCTTTTTTATTTAAATATCACTAAATATAAAACCCATATAAATATTTAAATTATTTAAGAAAAATAAAAATAATGGTTAAATAATAATACAATCCCCTTTAATAATAATAATAATAATAGTAATAATAATAATAATAATACAATTCTTATTTTTTTTATAAAGAAAATAAAATCTTTAAGAAATTAAAACATCTTTAAAATCTCTACCATCCATCTCATAGATGGACGGTGGAGAAATATTTATTAAGACAAATTCAAATTAAAAAAAAAAAACATTTTTTAAATAGATTGATTGATCTCAATTACAAAAAAATAAAATAATAAGTTTCTCCATTAATGAAGATATGAAGATCCATCAATGTTCTTCTTCTTTTATATATATATATATATAATTGGATTTCGTTTATTGGTTTGTGAAATGTGCTTTTTAAATTAATTTTTTAACTTAATGAACATAGAGAAGAAAAATCCTTAAAATAAAAAATTTCGAATAAATATTTTTAAATGAACTTCAATCCATCTAATTAAATGAACACTTGTTTCTCCATCCAATCCTTAAAAATTTTCATTCTCTAAAAAAAATAAAAAATTTAAATTTCCAACACCCAGAAACCAAAAAATAAAAAATTAAATTTTTAATTCTTCTATATGTGCTTTTAATTGGATTGATGTTCAATTTTTTAAATTTTGTATTTGTATTATTATTATTATTCTGTAATTGAGATAAATCAATCTATTTCAAAAAATGTTTTTTTTTTTATTTAAATTTGTTTTAATAAATATTTCTCCACCGTCCATCTATGAGATGGATGATTGAGCTTTTAAAGATGTTTTAATTTTTAAAAAATTTATTTTCTTTATTAAAAAAATCATATTTGTATTTTTTTTTTTTTTGAAAGGGAATTGTATTATTATTTAACCATTAATTTTATTTTTCTTAAATAATTTATATATTTATTTGGGTTTTTATATTTAGGGATATTTAAATAAAAAGATAATTTAAATAATTGTTAAATCAATTTATTTTTTTCATTTCTTTATTTATATAATTATCTTTATAATAAAATTCAGAATTTTTTTATTATTTAACCATTATTAAATTTTAAATTTTAAATAATAATAATAATAATAATAATAATAATAATAATAATTTATAAAGACAATTAAATAAATAGAGATTTTTTTCATTTCTCTATTTATTTAATTGTCTTTATAAAAAAAATAAGAATTATTATTATTATTATTATTATTATTATTATTATTATTATTGAAAGGGGATTGTATTATTATTTAACCTTTATTTTATTTTTCTTTAATAATTTAAATATTTATATGGGTTTATATTTAGGGATATTTAAATAAAAAATATAATTTAATAATTGTTAAATCAATTTAATTTTTTCATTTCTATATTTATTTTATTGTCTTTATAATAAAATTTAGAATTTTATTATTATTTAACCATTATTTCAATTTTAAATTTTTATTTTTAAAATTTGGTCAGAGGGGTATTCGGGTAATATTATTATATTTTTCCGGTTTAATACAATTATATATATAATCAGGGGAGCTCAGTGTAATTTTCCTAGACAGAATTAAGGTTCCGTTGGATTTCCGTTAACAATTGCAAATTTCGGAGAGTTTAGGGGGTTTAATGCCGAAAAAAAAAGTTCAGGGGGTAAGTGCAAATTCTGGTATAGTTCAGGGGTATCCATGCCAATTAGCCAAAGCTAATTATAATTTTATTGGTGAAAGGGAGCCTCCTTTTTTTTTTTTTTTTTTTTTTTCAATTATCATGTTCAATTTCTTTTTATGTAATAAACTAATAATTATTCTTTTTTTTTTTAGAATTACATTATTACATAAATTCGGGATTTTTTTTGGAGAGGGGGATGATTCGAATTTGTAATCTCGTGGTGCAGATGTGAGAGATTTACAACGGACCAATGTCATCTCGTCTGTAATAATTATTCTTTAAATTATTAATATTTGACAAGTTTTTTCTAAAATTAAGATAGGATATATTGGATAATAAATGGGAAGTCCACACAAACTAATTAGAGGGGGTGTACATACATTATTTTTGGGCATAAATATCTCTACTCTTATTATTTGATCATGAAAACAGAGGCCCGTTTTGTTGATGATTAGCTCGAAAACAGAGCCCTTTTACGTGACGACAACATCTTCTCTACCTCGGACGAAGATCCTGGTATTTTGATGTTGAACCTTAGTGGTTATGGAACCTGTTCGGTTAAACCGGTTGCTGGGAGTATAATAAACTTGTGTACAAATTCCCCTGGAAAGTTGTAAAAGGGGAATTTCACTTCATTTTAAACGCTAAGACATTGACAGATTGAATGACTTTTCATTGGCCATATTGTGCGGTCAAATGCACTATTGAACACCTTTCTAATTTCTTTTTATTATTTTAACAATTGCTTTTAATTAGAGGATTTTGATCATGCAAAAAAGTCATTAGATTTTTTTCTGAT
Source organism: Acer campestre (assembly GCA_954870605.1). Taxonomy (NCBI): domain Eukaryota; kingdom Viridiplantae; phylum Streptophyta; class Magnoliopsida; order Sapindales; family Sapindaceae; genus Acer; species Acer campestre. The sequence continues at coordinate 4,105,692 of OX940809.1, forward strand.
TAAATTAGAAAAAAATTAGGTGTAATGTCAATTCTTGGGTTGTGCAATGTTCAAATTCAGGTACTAGAACCATTTGATGGGTCCTTAAAAGACAAATTTGTCTCTTAAAATGGAGGAAAAATGAATTTCTGGTGCATCAAATGAAACAATGTTTATATATATATAACACCTACGGTGGCGGTGAATTGAACTTGTAACACAATGAAACAATGTTTCTATTTCTCTCTTTTATTAATAAATTGCTCTTTATTTATTTATTTATTTTCGCTGTGTAGTTGGAGATGACATTACAAAATACAAATTTAGAGTCCCTGCAATTTGATTTTGGGACAATTCAATCAGCCACAAACAAGTTGAGTGAAGGTGGACTTGGTGAGGCTTATAAGGTATAATATTTATATAAACATGGCTATATAATGCATCTTTTAATTGTTCAAAATAGTTACCAATGCAGGGACTCCAAAAGTATTTACCGATAAGTCTATTCATGGCCCTGCCATGCAAGGACAAAGCTATGAAGGGGCCTGCAGCCTGCAGGGGCTTGTAAGAGCCATGGCTCAGTAGTCTCATGTAAAATTCATTTTTAGCCCTTATTATTAATTGGAATTATTTTTTTCGTTTACTTCTCTAAAATGATAATTATATAGTTTGGCCCCGTCAAATTTAGTTAAACTTGAAATTCTGGCTTTGCCCCGATCCCATGGTCAGTAGAAGATGCTTCAATCACATAAGTATACGGTCGCTAAACTTGTCCATCGTCTATTTGTAAATATAAGCTTGTCTAGATTATTATTTCAAACTTTTGTATGAATTTTTGTCATTGGTCTTAATTTCATGTTCTCTTTTAAAATAGAGTGGACCACTCCTGTCTCTATCCAAATAGTTTTCTTCTCAATTTGGGCATGTGGAAACGCAATGTGAATTGATTGGAAGAAGAAATTAACAATAGCCAACCGAATTTAAATAGATTATAGATCATCTAGAGAAAATCTTACGTGGGACGGTCTCACCACGTAAATGGTGAGACCATCCAATTACATTGCGCCATATCACCATTTACGTGGTGAGACCGTCCCACGTGAGATTTTCTCGAACAGCTATCAAGAGAAAGTAACATGATGCAGAAGCAGAAGCGGAAAATATAAATTGGTCTACTTTTCTTTGTTGACCTGTGTAAACGAGTCTCCTCCGATCAAAACTCAAGTATTTTCAGGGTATGCATTCGTGTCCCCGTTACATTTGATAGAATATAGATCAAAAACAGAGGACCAAAAAAAAAAAAAAAACTCTACTCTGCAACAAAAGCTGATAATCAAAATGCTTTCTTTGAAGTTCTTCAAGATCTTTGTGTTTCTACTTTCTCTTTCAAGCTCTCTGTTCACTTTCACCGGCGCAGCTGACCCCACATACCTTTATCATTATTGCTCAGACAAAAACTTCATTAGAAACAGTACTTACCAATCCAACATGAATAATCTCCTCTCTTCTTTTCCTCCCAACGCCAGCCGCAGCAATGGATTCTACAAAGCCACCGCAGGGCAAGACCCCAACAGGGTCTATGGCCTCTTTCAATGCCGCGGGGACGTCACCACCACCACCTGCCAAGACTGTGTTGATTTTGCTTCCACCGACGCCACTCAACGTTGTCCTGATCAAAAAGGAAATATAATATGGTACGATGAGTGTCTTCTACACTACTCAGATTCTTCTATCATGTATACATCAGGCCTAAATAACATTCCCCCGATGATGAACAAAACTGAAGTTACAGTAGAACCAATCCGGTTTCACCAGCTCCTGTTGGAACTTATGAATGAAGCAGCAACTCAGGCCGCCACTGATCCCAAAAGGTTCGCGACAAGAAAGGGAAATTCCACAACCTCTCAACCACTGTATGGTCTTGTACAGTGCACGCAGGACCTGTTGACTCGTGACTGTTCTCGATGTCTTCAAGAATCTATTGCAAATTTGCAATCAGGAAGGATAGGAGGAAGGTCATTGATTTCAAACTGTTATTGCCGGTATGAACTGTACCTTTTCTACAATGAAAACATGACGGCGTCCTTGCTGCCACCACCTCCATCCTCTCTAACAAGGCCGAAAGGTAAAATTCTACGCTTACCATAGTAACACAAACATCATTTAAGTACAATTTGATGGAAATTTAAAAGCAAATTTTATCTCTAAATTCAAATAAAACATACTGCTGTTCTTAATTTCAGAGAAAAGCAAAGTCTCCTCACCAATAATTATCGCCATCGTTACCACAATTACTGTCTCCGGAGTGCTTTCCGTTGCAGGCTACTGCTTCCTCACCAGAAGATCAAGAAAGAAGTACAATCTCATACAAGAAAAAATAGGTAAATTTGAAACCTGTTGTGTTGTCACAATTAATCTTTTTCAAGATAGTGATTAATTGTTTGGTTGCGTAGCTGGAATTGGCATTACAGCTGTAGAGTCATTGCAATTTGATATTGGGACAATCGAAGCAGCCACAAACAGATTCTCAACGGAAAACAAGTTGGGTGCAGGTGGATTTGGTGAGGTCTACAAGGTATAGTATTAATTAGTACAATCATCTTCTACAGTTCGAAAAAGTTACCGATGCAAGAATTCAGAAAGTTATAATAGCAAACGAATGTTCTAATGATTCGTTAATATATATGGTCAGGGTGTACTTCCTAATGGACAAGAAATAGCCATAAAGAGGCTATCTAGAAGGTTTGGGCAAGGCGTGGAAGAATTTAAGAATGAGGTTGAATTGGTTGCAAAGCTTCAACACAGAAATCTGGTTAGGCTGTTGGGATTTTGCATGGAGGGGCAAGAAAAGATACTTGTCTACGAATTTGTGCCCAACAAAAGCCTTGATTACTTCTTATTTGGTATGTCTCATCTAAATATATTCCTGTGAGCATTTGAATTTCATTTCTTAATGTCAATTGAAATTTTGATTTCCGTATATACATAGACCCTGAAAAGCAAGGACAATTGGATTGGTCTACAAGATACAAAATAATTAGAGGAATTGCTCGGGGAATTCTATATCTTCACGAGGACTCTCGGCTCAGAATTATTCATCGCAATCTTAAAGTTAGCAATGTTTTGTTAGATGGGGATATGAATCCAAAAATTTCAGATTTTGGTATGGCAAGGATATTTGGGGTTGATCAAACTCAAGCAAACACGAACAAGATAATGGGGACATAGTAAGTTTTGATCAAGCTTTGCATTATCAGGATTTGACTAATATTTTTGCATTAAGCTGCATTATGTTTCTAAGCTTTGTTCTCTGAATCTGATTCATGCTTCAACTGCTGTACTTGAATAGTGAATATCCTCGATGCACTCATCATGAAGACCAGTTTGTTTAGACTACAATCCATTCTTTTGTTTTCAATACTAACAAAATTGCCTTATTATAGCGGTTACATATCTCCAGAGTACGCTATGCACGGACAATTCTCAGTGAAATCCGATGTATATAGTTTTGGTGTCCTAGTTCTTGAGATTATTAGTGGCAAGAAGAACAGCGGTTTTATTGAAACTGATGGTGCTAATGATCTGCTGAGCTATGTAAGCAAAAGTCAGATAATTAAAATCCTCACATACATGTAAAAGAAGATGAGGAAAAAAAAGAGTTTGAATTGCAGATTTTTATTTTTATTTTTTATATATATATAACTTGGTGAAATATTGCAGGCTTGGAATCATTGGAAAGATGGAACACCAATGCAATTGTTGGATTCAAATTTGATAGATTCTCACTCAAGAAATGAAGCCAATAGATATATCCAAGTGGGATTATTATGCATCCAGGACGATGCAGCCGCGAGGCCAACAATGGAAACTGTAGTTCTCATGCTTAATAGTTACTATATTACTCTTCCATTACCTCAACAACCTGCATTTTTCCATGGTAGGAAAACGGAGCTGAACATGCATAGTACTAAGTGTACGGATTCTGATCAGTCTACAAGCATGTCCATGCCGTTTTTTATCGATGATGCTGAAGTATACCCTCGCTAAACAGTTACAAAGTGTTCTTTAAGTATTTTGTTTATAAATTATACAACTTGCATATAAGCTTGTCCAGATTTGTATCTTAAGGTTTTGCTTGTTATTACAAGTCTTAATTACAAAAACAGAGTGTTTGAGTTTTTTATTTTTATTTATTTTTATTTTTAAAAAAGGTGTTTGGAGTATAAATAGACATTTAATAAATGAGACCCTACATATCATGAAGTTGTTTACCGTTGAAATTATATCCTAAACAATCTCTTTGTGAAAGAACTTGAATAACATTGATAGAGTTAATAACTAGACACAACAGAAAGATGAAAGGAAAAAAAAAAAAAAAAGTAAAGAAATACATACTTTTGTATGATCAGAGTTTTTCTGAAAATTCTTTTTCCATTACTTTCACTCATGTTATGATGAAATTTTTTGATACTTAAAATAGTATTAGGGTTTATCATAAACTCTGATTTTTTTTATTTTTTTTTTATTTTTTTTTAATATAGAGATATAGTTGAAAATACAATTTTGATTTAATTATATAAAATTATATGGTTTTATTAATTTTTTTGATTTATTTTCAGGATTACCCTTTTACTTATTTTTTGAACTTAATACGTCCCATATCTTTTTCAAAAAAATAAAAATAAAATACACTTCATCTCTAATCTTTATATATAGTTTTCTCACATCCATTACTATGACTTGTTTTTTTTTTTTCTTATTTCATGGTAAAACCATCTTTATTAGATGCAATTTTTTTTTTAGTTATTTTAATTAGAAAATTGAAAGTGGGTGGGGAAGATGATGATCAAAGAGTGGGTGGTGGGGACTTGGGAAGAGAGAGTGGGTGGTGGACTGGTGGGGAAGATGGTGTGGGTGAGGTGGAAGATGAAGAGAATGGGAGTCGAAGGCAAGAAGATTGTGAAAAGAAAAAAAATTATAATCATAGGTTTTTTAATGTTGAAAAAAAAATTCCTGCGTAACCAAACATAATTTATGACCCAATATTCCTATGAACAAATAGTAATAGTCTATAAATAAAGTTCAAATACTCTTTTAAAATCTTAAAAGTCTAATACATATAATCCTAACCGTCTTTAAAATCATACAAATTCCTAAAATCTTAACACCAAAAAATTATCTATTAAAATCCTAATCCAATATAATATAATTGAAACAAATTTCTTTTGCTTCTTTAAAATGAAAATTATACAGTTTGTCCTGGTTTCACACTGGCTGCACACCCGGGATGATAAATAAAAATAAATAAATAAATAAAAACTGACATTCTATATGTAGGGACAATCTTATCACAACCTGTGATGACATAAAGGAATTCACAGATGGCACTTCTGTCTCAATCAAAGTGGTTTTCTCCACCTTTGAAGAGAGAAAAATCAGAGTTATTTTAATTTAATAGGATGTTTAAGTCAAGTCTCTTGGGGGCACGGCAAATGTTTATTGGTTAAGGCAAATGTTCAAGTCAAGTCCACTGTTCCACTTCACCACTCTTCCACTTTTTATTTAATAGGATGTCTAAGTTTAGTCAAGTCCCTTGGGGCCACGGCAAATGTTTATTGGTCAATTGTTGACTGGTAGCCTGGTAAGTGTCAATTGTTGAACTTTCAATTATCACTGAATATTGAATAAGTTTTCAAATGGAATTTCTAGTATTGCATTTGCAAGGTTAGGAAAAAGCATGGAAACTTCATATCTTGACGGCCATTTCACTTCACAAGAATAAAAATTCCAGACTGAAACTTTGATGACTAGAGATTTTGATAAAAGAAAGTAAGAAAAAAAAAAAAATCATTATTGGCGAATTTGATCTTTTGGGTTAGAAATTGAAATCACCGAGACTCTCAAAATTGAGTTTTATTTGTAATTTTTGTTGTTTAGAAGTTGATCAAACTTCTTGTTTAGAAGTTGAGTTAAAACTCGGTTTCACAACCTAAACATATATGATGACTGATTGAATCCAACTTTTGACAAATTCGTTCATTTGGGTTTGAAACCGAAACCTCTAAAATTAGGTTTTATTTGTAAAATTTGTTAGGAATTATTGATTTTTTTTTTTTTCATTTTTGTTGGTTATAAATTGATCAAACTTTTGTTTTTAGTTGAGTTTAAACCAAGTTTCAATGAATTCGATCATTTCAGTTTGAAACTGAAATCGCCGAGATCCCCAAAATTGGGTTCTATTTGAAATAATTGCTAGAAATGATTGATTTTATCATTTTTATTGCTTATAACCCAACCAAACTTGTGGTTTGAGTCGAGTTAAAACTCATTTTCGCAACCTAAAGGCATATTGACTGATTTAACTAAACTTTACGCGAATTCGATCATTTCGGTTTGAAATCGAAACTGTTGAAACCCTCAAAATTGGGTTCTATTTGAAATAATTGTTAGGAAATATTGATTTTGTCATTTTCTTTGCTTATAAGTTGATTAAAAATTTTATTTTATTTTATTTTATTTTATTTTATTTTTTTATTATTTTATTATTTTTTAGTGTAGTTAAAACGCATGTTTGCAACCTAAAACCATGATGACTCCAAATTTCATTCATAAATAGGCTATAGTATTTCTAATGTTTACACGCCAAAATTTTGTGTCAAATTTGCATTACCCATTGTTGTAATTTTCGCATAAATTTTGTGTTTTATTTCATTGACTTGAATAAACGAGTCTCCTCTGCATCTTCACCGGTAGTGTCCGCATCATATTTGTTAACTCTATATAAAAACACAGGACCAAACAAATAATCATATAATAAAAACTTAACCCAATTTTTATTTTATTTTTATGATGAACTCCAAAATCTTCAAGTTATTCTGCAACAAAAGCTGATAATTAAAATGTCTTCATTGAAGCTCTCGATGATCTTTGTGTTTCTGGTCTCTCTTTCAAGCTCTCTGTTCACTTTCACCGGTGCAGCTAACGCAACATACCTTATTCATTCTTGTTCAGACAAAAACTTCACAAGAGACAGCACTTACCAAACCAACCTCAATCTTCTCCTCTCTTCTCTTCCTTCTATCGCCAACCGCAGCGATGGATTCTCCAACACCACCGCAGGGCAAGACCCCAACAGGGTCTACGGCCTCTTTCAATGTCGCGGGGACTTCACCAACACCATCTGCCAAGACTGTGTCGCTTTTGCTTCCAAAGACGCAACTCAACGTTGTCCTAATCAAAAAGGAAGTGTAATATGGTACGACGAGTGCCTCTTACATTACTCAGATTCTTATATCTTCTCTACAGCAACCACAAGGCCTAGATTCCTGTTGTATAATGAATATAACGTCACAATAGAACCAAGCCGGTTCAGCCAGCTCATGTTGGGTCAGATGAACGAAGCAGCAGCTCTGGCCGTGAATGATAGTAAGAAGTTCTTGACCAAAAAAGGAAATTCCACAACCTCCCAACCACTGTATACTCTTGTACAGTGCACGCAGGACCTGTCGAATACTGCTTGTTTGAGTTGTCTTCAACAAGCTATTTCACGTTTGCCTAATAATAGTATAGGAGGAAGGGTATTGTTTCCAAGTTGTATTTGTCGGTACGAATTGTACCCTTTTTACAACGAAAACTTGACGCTGTCACCACCCCCACCAGCACTTACGCCTTCTCGTCCATCCCCTGAAACAAGACCGAAAGGTAATGAAAGTCAAAGAACTTACATGACAGAATTTCTCTTAGGCTCAATGAAACATACTGCTGTTCTTAATTGCAGGGAAGAGTGGAATTTCTTCATCGATAATTATCGCCATCGTTGCTCCAATTATTGCCGCTGCGGTGCTTTTCGTGGCGGGCTTCTGCTTCCTGACTAGGAGAGCAAGAAGAAAGAAGTACAATTCTGTACCGGATGAAACTGGTAAATTGGAAAACTAATTTGTTATATCAAGTCTGAACAATCTTAGCTTAAATTTACTCCTAAACTTATGATGTTGTTTTAATGTTTTTCAATACGGTAATTTAACATTTGGTTGTGTAGCTACTGGAAATGACATTACAACTATAGAGTCATTGCAATATGATTTTGGGACAATCCAAGCAGCCACAAATGGGTTTTCAACTGACAACAGGCTGGGCGAAGGCGGTTTTGGTGTGGTTTACAAGGTATGATATTATAGACAGAATCATTATAAACATTTAAAAAAAATTATTGATGCAAGAATTTAGAAGGTTACAGAAAGTTAATATTCCAATGATTCGTTAATAATTATATATGATCAGGGTGTACTTTCTAGTGGACAAGAAATAGCCGTGAAGAGGCTATCAAGCAGCTCCGGACAAGGTACGGAAGAATTTAAGAATGAGGTTGTATTGGTTGCGAAGCTTCAACATAGAAATCTGGTTAGGCTGTTGGGATTTTGCTTGGAGGGAGAAGAAAAGATACTTGTTTACGAATTTGTGACCAACAAAAGTCTTGACTACTTCTTATTTGGTACGTGGCTCATCTAAATATATTCCTGTGCGCATTTTTGAATTCAATTCATTAATTTCATTTGAAAATTTGATTTTGGTATGTATATAGATCCTGAAAAGCAAGGACAATTGGATTGGTCCAGAAGATACAAGATAATTGGAGGAATAGCTCGGGGAATTATTTATCTTCATGAGGACTCTCGGCTCAGAATTATTCATCGCGATCTCAAAGCTAGCAATGTTTTATTAGATGGCGATATGAACCCGAAAATTTCTGATTTCGGCATGGCTAGGATCTTTGGAGTTGATCAAAGTCAAGCAAATACAAACAGAATAGTGGGGACATAGTAAGTTTTGATCAATGATACTCAGTTTTGCATAATTTGGATTTATAAATTCTATTTTTGTAGCTAATGAAGTTTCTATTCTGGACTAATTTAAAACTTTTCCTTATTGTTCCCTAGCGGATACATGGCTCCGGAATATGCTATGCAAGGACAGTTCTCAGTGAAATCCGATGTGTTTAGTTTTGGTGTACTAGTTCTTGAGATTATAACAAGCAAAAAGAACAGCAATTTCTATCAAACAGATGGTGCCGAGGATCTATTGAGCTATGTAAGCAAAAATAAGAAACTTTATATACATTTCCAACTTAATTAGCTAATATTGTCACATTCTTGCAACTTTTAATTATAACTTGCTGTGAATATGCAGGTTTGGAAACATTGGATAGATGGAACACCAATGGAAGTGTTGGATTCAAATTTGAAAGATTCTTACTCAAGAAATGAAGTCATGAGATGCATCCATCTGGGTTTACTATGCGTCCAGGAAGAGCCAACTGTGAGACCGACAATGGCAACTGTAGTTCTTATGCTTAATAGTTACTCTGTTACTCTTCCATTACCTCAACAACCTGCACTTTTCTTCGGTACTGGAACAGAGTTCAGCCTGCAACTTACAAAAGGGACGGACTCTGATCAGTCTAAAAGCAAGTCCGTGCCATGGTCTGTCGATGATGCTTCAATCACTGAAGTACATCCTCGCTAAACATTAACGATGTGTATCTTTTCATAAATTTAAGATCTTGCATAAGATTGTCCTGATTATTATCTAAAGTTTTTGCTTGAATAATTGTCCTAAGTTTTAATTTAAAAAACAGAGTGTTTTCAGGAAAGTGTACTTCAGAATTAGTGATTATTTGTCAGCTAGTTCCTCAGTTTCAGTTGTGTCTCCATCAATGTTGTTTTTATCTCAGTTTCCTCTCAATTATAATAATCAATGCAGAAAAATCAAAGTCGTTTGGTTTTTATAAGGATGGAAAAGTCCAAGTCTCCGGGGCCCAATAGCAAATTGATGTTTGAATTTTCTCCACTCATTATTTTTTTCTCTCTAAAGTCTAAAACCCCACCTAAACGAAATAAGAAAGAGAGGGAATTAATGGTTGAATATATATATATATATATATGTCACTTCATAAATCAGATGATTTTGTGAAAAATATAGCACAGTTTAAATTTGTTTCGATAGCTGTTATCTTCATTTCTACCATCACTGCTCAATCAGGAGAACAAGAAGTTTCAGACAGCAAAATGTGTCTGCAGTGATGAAACTTCAATGACTAGAAAAATATGTTTTTGCTCTTTATTTCAGGGGACATACAAAACTTTGTTAATTAAGGGGTCCCTTAAAAGATCCACTTAAATCAGTTCTTGCAAAGTTCACACCCTTAATTAATAGGTGTCTTCTTCGACCGCCTTAAGTGAGCTTTACATATTTAAGTTTATTTTATTTTTTGAAAAACAATATATATTAAAGTTTTGAATCCCAATAGCTCTTTTATTGTCCGATAAGTATTTTTTTTTTTTTTTGAATTACCAACAACTCTTTTTTCTTTTCACTATAAATTATAATTATAAAGTAAAACATAAGATAATAATAAAAAATTATTAAAGTAGTCATTTAATGGAGTATTCTTAGAACACATATATACACTCTTAATGACCCTTTACAACGACACCTACTCTTAAACAAAAGGGACTCCAATGGAGTCTGTTAGAGATGTTATTATACCTAAAAGCTTAAACACAAACAATGATTTATTTGTTTCAACCATGTTTTGGGTATTGAGCATGTCGACCCGACCCCAATGAGTGCATTTTTGCTCACCCATACTAACTAGGGTGAACCATTATCATCCACTCCAGGTGTTGACATATGTTCCAAACTTAACCCAAAATCTAAAGTTAACCCAAAATTAACTCAAGGTTTGGAACACTTGTTAACACCTGAAGTGGGTGGTAACGGTTTACCCTGATTAATGTGGGTGAGCAAAATTGCACTCAGCCCGATCGGTAACCATCCCTAATCTTTTGTAGTTCAGTCCCTATCTGATTAATTGTCTTTTTGTTCTCTCATTCAACTTTGTGAAAAGTTGACTCAGATATTTATGGGAACAGAGGACTATTAAATTTGGTGGACCATTCTTTTGGACTTGTGCAAACGTGTCTCATCTGCAATCAAAAGTAGGAAAATGCTAGAGTCACTCGTGAGTGTACACTCCCTAAATGTTCTTTTATTTTAACTTTATTACAAAACTGCCATTAATGAATATCCACTCTTTTTGTTTTAACTTCAAAAATGCCACTCAAGTGAACAGTTCGCTTGAGGAGTCACTCGCAAAGTCGCAAGTGCACACAAGCTTTCTGCAAGGATAACAAATGTCCTTTTATTTTAACTTTATTACAAAACTGCCATCAATGAATATCCACTCCTTTTGTTTTAACTTCAAAAATACCACTCACCACTTGAGAAATGGCGACTGGTTCACTCGATGTTCCAAGCGAGTGCACTTAGTAATCCTCTCTAAAATATACATATATATATATAAACAATAAAATATTCAACACGACAACACATTATTAAAATTATCGTAAAAAAACACATTATTAAAATTTTTAGAAAATCAATTTACAATACGGCGTACCAAACTAGTGCAGTACAATACGGCATACCAAATTTGCCTTTTAAGATTACGATTCCAGTAGAAGCAGCTATGGAAGGTTTTTTATTACTTTATACTACTTTATATATAAGCACTTAAATTTTTCAGACTACTGAAATTTAAAGTGTATAGGCTTGCTTCTTTCTTTCTTGTGTGGGTTGGCAATTTGAGGGCCCAAGCCCGCATTGGACCCAAGCCCTCAAAAAGCCCTCATAATTTTAAAGGGCTTAAACCTAGCCCAAATAACAATTGTATGTATGAGGGTAGGGCTTTACCCAAGCCCGCAATAAACAGGGCTTTACCCAAGCCCACCCTTTGCCCTCATTGTTACCCATATTATGATTTGGATCTGGATCCAAATTTTAACCCAAATTTTGACCCGGATTTTATACCCATATTTTTAGACTCATATTTTTAACATATATTTTGACCCGGATTTTGACCCATATTTTTAACATATATTTTTTGATCCATATTTTTAACATATATTTTTTGACCCATATTAAAAATTATATTAAAACAATTAATCCAAATAGAATAATTTTTACAACTCAATCCAAATAGAACAATTTTTACATACTACTAAAATTAATAATAACCCAAATCTAAAAATCCAAAACACAACAATAAATCAAAATGGCGCTACCGGCTCTTCGTCATCTACTCCTTCTGTAGCATATACTTCTTCTTCTGGGATGCGACCTAATAATAATAAAATAAAATAAAAAGCAAAAAAGTATAATCAACATCAATGGTAACTAATATTATATAAAAGTATAACATAATTTGAAAATTTTCATACCTCGAAGAAGGGCCCATATCCAATTTTGTGCACACATCAAAGCCTCCAACGTGTCCGGATGCAATCTTCTACGATGTGGACTCAAAAATCTACCGCTAGCACTAAAAGCAGACTCGGAAGCCACCGTAGAGACGGGAAATTATACAATTTAAAAATCTCACTTTTCAGCGTGTTTCTACTCATTGATTCAAACCTAGGTTGACAATACTCCATCATTTCCCGAAAGCCGGTGTATTCAACAAAACGTAAAGGAAGCTCATGCATAATAATCATCTTGGCTACTTTAGCCTTACCAACATTAGGATCAATTTGTTTGATCTGTTGTTGCTTGATGTTTGCTAAAACATTTTTCCACGTGTCTTTTCAAACTAGACGTCCCCGCCCCTTGACTAGCAACCAATAGCTTTTCACAAAAGTTACACTTTGCCTTCTTCACACCGTCAACATCAACTCTTGTCATGTAACCCCAAATAAATGAAGTTTCACGCTTCCGTTTAGAACCACCCGAAACACTACTTGGTTCAACATCTCCTATTTCATTATTCCCACTACCCGTTGAAGTATTTATCCGACTTCCTTCTTCAAAACTTGTCATAGTGTTTGACTACCTAATTTGTTTAAACAATTCAATCAAAAACCAAACCCAACACATATTTGAATATATCTAATAACACAATCATTCCATTTATAAAGCAATAAATTGATGGAGGGGGACTGCTTGATATTTGAATAAACTGCTGATATGCTTGCTAAAAAAGGGTCCGGGATATATCGAAATTGTAAATTTAAACAATCTTAACCTATAAAAACTGAAGATATATCAAACATCATAATGTATATTCAAAGCTTGTTAGATATCCCATGGATTATTTGTGATTTACTCTCCATTTCGTGATCATCTCACAAAATAAAATAATAGATAAATTAAATAATCTCTTGGGTTTGAATCTAATATTATTATAAGTATAATTGTTTCTTTAATTCTTTTCCACGATATCCTCACAGCTAATATTATTATACTTGACTGATTTGTTGTATGGTTGCTGATGCAGATCAGTTTTTCGCTCTAATACAAAACTAATGGAGAAACCGAATAGAAAAGAACGGGAAGACAAAAATAAGAATAGAGGGAAGAAAAGCACAAAGGAAATCAGGGGAAGAAAAATGTTCCCAAATATCAATTCATAGTCGGTTGAATAATAATCTTCCAGGTCCTATTTATAGAGACCAAATCCGAAAATCAACTAACAAAATAAACTCAATCTAAAAAAAATAAGAAAACTACTTTATATAACAAAATAATAAATGAAAGCTGCACTTTCATTTACTACGCATATGGATATCTAGCTATAATTTGCCACCACAGCCACCCAAATGTTTCAGATTTGTTTTGAAACTTTGAAAGTCATAAGCGTGCAAACACACACAGCCAGAAACTACAAATGTGGGTTATAGACAAAATCGTTCTAAGAGACTAAAGTGATAACATCTAGAGCAGAGTAGCCAAAGCAGAGAGAATCATGTCTATTGAAAAATCACAATACATATCTCCTCACAAACATATAGAGTAAATATTCATGATTTCACTAAACCCACAAATCGCATAACCGAGTACCCAGATGCCAAAACCCCAAAAAAGCATCACATATCAGAGAACCCAAATCAAGAAAACAAGTGAAAAAGTGGAAAAATACCTGATCCAATTTGCACAGCAACAACCAAGTATCTCTCCTTGAAAGAAAAATCAGCAAGACGGAAGCGATTGGTGGCGACCAGAAGCGACGGAAGCTTCGTCGGAAGCGACTGGTGGCGACCGGAAGCAACGGCGGCACGACGACGGTACGGCAGCAAGAGGGTTGAGACCACTGATGATGAGAGCTGATAAGTTTTTCGTTTTTTTTGAAGAGATGCAGATAGGCGTAGAAGACAGAACTTAAGTTGTGGTCAGGGTTTTTTGCGGGCTTAAATTTAACCAGGTTAAAACCCGCAGAAGGCCCATATTTATGCGGGCTTATAACAAAGGGTTTAAAGTGGGCTTTTTAAAGATGTGGTCAGGGTTTGAACCTGGACCATATCATGCGGGTAAGGGCCAAACCCTCTGGACCCGGCCCATATTGCCAACCCTACTTGTGTACATGTATTAACTTATTTTGGGATTTATGTGATTTGTTTGTTAGTAACCACTAGATTCAAAATCTTAGACTGTCGGCTTAAAGGTCAAATAAGTTATCTACAAAACCCCTCAAGTCTAGGGATGGGTATTTATCCTTGGATACTCAAATCTCCACTTCTCCATTCTCATTTGGGAGGGAATTTTTTAGGGGAAAATAGGAAAATGGGTGGAGATAGGGATGATTTTCATCCCCAAATTGAAATGGGGATTGGGATAGGGGAGGTATTTTCCCCAAACCTTATATATATATATATATAATATCCCCAGTTTAACCGTGTTCTTATATAATATTCTCAAGGAATGGTAAAATTTAACCATGTTTTTTTTTTCCTTCTAATTTATATCTACAATGTCCCAACATTTCTACTTGTATGGCCTTGAGTTTGATCCAATATTTAATAGGATGGGGATTGGAGTCTGGAGAAGACAAGTCTCGGCCGGGGCAATATACATGGCAAATGTTTGCATATCTACCACTCAAATAGAACAATAGCACAATTGACTAGTAAGCATTCAAGAGTCAACTCAACAATCAGGTAGTTGGCAATGGCATCTGCGTGTAATTAATAACATGCAATACATATCATTACAGGTAGTATGGTGAACATCATTTATTACATATTTTTAACCTTTGTGAGTTTTTTTTTTTTTTTTTTACTTTTTTATGAAATATTACAAAATTCCGAGTTTGAAGAGGGGGGAGAGATTCAAACCCACAACCTTATGGTACAAGTGTAAGGGGTATACCACTGGGCTAATATCATCTTGTCTAATCTTTGTGAGTTTGTTAGAGTTATTTTTGGTGAAATATTATAGCAGGTTAGGTTAAGGAATTTGGAATATAAATAAATAAAATTTCATCATGGTGCTGTGTATGAATATTTCCATGAAGCCAAATCTCAAAGTTGAGAATCAAAGACCCATTTGAAGAAATTTTACAGAAATATGTTACGTCACAACATGAAAATTTGGACATCACAGACATGTTGGCTGGCATGTGCAAACCATTGCCGAAAGTCATGACTAAAACCAAAAGTCATGTGTTGTTAGTTATTAGAGCATCTTCAAGAGTCTCCCCCGTAGAACCCTTAGCTTAATTAAGGGAGGAGCTAATTTTTATTTATTTTTTGAATTACCAACAACTTTTTTTTTTTTTTTCACTATACATAATAATTATAAAGTAAAACATAAGATAACAATAAAAAATTATTAAAGTAGTCATTTAAGGGAGTATTCTTGAAACACGTATATACTCCCTTAATGGCCCCTTACAATAACATCCAACATTAAATAAAGGGGACTCCAAAGGAATCTCTTGGAGATGCTGTTAAACCCAAAGGCTTAAACACAAACAATGATATAAATCTGATCATGCTAGACTAAAAGCAAATCACGTGTTGATGTTAGTAATTTCCATTGGAACCCTTTCACGTGCTAGATTGATGGACTTGGCATGCGGATCAAACTCAAATACATCAAGAGAGATTAGAGATTAATTAAGGGGACACGAGTATATAACATACGTGTTGTATGAGTATCTCGTATTCTTAATGCTTTTACTTGGTTGCTATCCCGTATTTGGTTAGCTATTGTGAATGAATTATTGGCTGTAGTATGACCCACGCGATTGAGCATTACATGCCCAGCGAAATAATCATTGTAAATGACCAGAAAGTTGAGATATCACTAGGCTAGCATACATGGCTTGTGTATATGTCCCACGGTACTTAATGAATCCGTGCATTGTGTGGATGCGCTTTTTAAAACCTCGAGAGAGGTTAGAGATCAATTAAGGGGACACGAGCCTAAGATATACTTGCACATTGAGGGACTAAGTGAGTCTAGCGCTTAATTAGAAAGATTGATACGGTTGAGTCATTTCCTTAGTGTAATCTTATTTCATGCCACATCTCTCCATTCCATTCTATCCATGTATATATTATTGTTTATAATTTATTTAGTTATAGTATTATTTACATTCTTTGCATGCACAACACACAAGTCCTCTTAGAATGTTGTCTAATAATGCTAGAACCGGTGACGGTCTGCTGATTTCATCTCTCTGCGGAACGATACCCTCACTTGCCGCTGTGTTAGTCTTTGTGACTTGCGCGCTAGCGAGATCGAACTTAATTGTTCATCTTTTGATCGACACTGTAACGATGTGTCATCAGCCGTTAGGACGACAAGATAAAGTTCCAATATGTAGTAAATTGTTACAAGCACACACTCATGATCTTTCTCTAAATAATACTCTAAACCAATTACACCCAATGCTCACTTTGAGATCTCTCTAGTATTTGTTATTTTGCTCCACTACTAATAACCTAGTTATTATGGTCTATTTATATGAATTGCAGGGAGTTTTAAGAGAAAAAGAAATCTCACTCTTATATGTACAATAATTATTTGTTCCACATAAACATATTCTTAATACTTGAATCAGAAAACGGGTAAAAAGACGATGTTCACGTGGTTCCATCTGTAGTTTTGTATTCCGAAAACACAATCTGGTAATGAACCTGCAGTAAACAGAAGATGAACAACACAGAAATCACGTTAGAAATCCGAGGCCCGTGTTTCACACGGTGTCCTTAAGACGATTTCGCCGTATATCACACCGTATGTGTGTAGCGATCGTCTCCCAGGATACAACGGATTAACCAGTGGAAGTGCGTAGCACAAACCACCCTCAGCAATATAAATTTCGGGGGTGATTTTCTGTGAAAAGAAGCTTAGGTTTTATAGGCAACCGAAACTAGGGTTTAGTTGGAAAACAAAAAACGTTGACTTAGGGAAGTGGCAAAAAGTCAACTTGACTCTCACGGTCCAAACCGGAGCGGCATTCGGTCCAAACCGGAGTGATATTGTACTCGAACTGTAATTGCCGGTACGATTTGTACCCTTTTTACAACGAAAGCTTGACAACTTCGCCTCCAGTGGCACCTATGGTACTTCAGTCTCCTCCATCCCCTGTAACAAGACCGAAAGGTGAAGTTTACTGTCTACTACTTTCAATTTCTTTATATTTATTTTAAGTTAACGATTTATCACTTTCAATTAGAGGATCGGATGTGCTAAGTACTTTATCTTCTGAAAGTCAGAAATGAATTTCTTATGGGTGTATGGTAAGTGATGATAAAACTGGTTTCTGGTTTCTGTACTGATCATCATTTAAGTAACATTTGATGGCTATTTCAAAGAAAATTTTAGTTGTCAGTACTCATTCTGAAACCCTAAGCATAGAAGGGATTAAAACTCTGGGTAAAACTGTCCCACCAAAATAAAACTTCGTTAATAATTCTGATTAATAGTTCTGGAAACCTCTCCTTAATAATTCTGGAAACTGAAACTTCGTTAGCTCAATAGATATGTCAACGTAGCGTAACATTACTGATTTAGTCTTTACACCCTAACAGAATTTATCATATCAATTATGAAACATACTATTGTTCTTAATCGCAGGAAAAAGCCAAATCTCCTCATCAATAATTATTGCCATTGTTGCTCCAATTACTGTCGCTGCAATGCTTTTTCTGGCGGGATACTGCTTCCTGACCAGGAGAGCAAGAAAGAAGTACTATACCACACAGGAAGAATTTGGTAAATTTTGAAAATTATTTTGTTATCAAATCTGAACAATTTTTTATGTCCCATTGTCATTACTTTATATAAGCATGTGAATGTCAGATGGTTATGATGATTTCATAAATCATCAAAAACCTTTCAGCTGAAGTTTGTGAGAGAACTCCCCTAAAATTATGCTGCTGTTATAATTATTCTAGCAAAATCTTGGGAGATACTCTTGCAATGTTTTTCAAGACTGTAATTTACTGTTTGGTTGTGTAGCTGGAAATGACATTTTAACTGCAGAGGCATTGCAATTTGATTTTGAGACAATTCAAGCAGCCACAAACAGATTCTTGATCGATAACAAGTTGGGTGCCGGTGGATTTGGTGAGGTTTACAAGGTAAAATATTAATTTGTACAATCATCTTTTAGTGGTTCAAAGCCAGCTCGTTTTTTCAAAGAAAAAGTGAGTTGGAAACCACCGTGTGAGGAGGAGTTGGTTTTCAACGTTGATGGTTCTGTCAGGAAGGAGTCTGGAAGAGCTGGGATTGGTGGAGTGTTGCGCAATGCTGGTGGTTCGGTGTTATGTTCTTTTTCGGAGGCAGTAGGAAGTGGGTGCAGGGATGTTAATTCGGTGGAGCTTCTAGCCATTCATAAGGCTTGCCTTTTATGTGTTTCTAAGGATTCTTTGATAGGTCGCAAAATTACTTTTATTAGTGATTCAAGCTCTGTGGTTTCCTGGGTGAATGACACTGATTTTGGGAGTCTGTCTCATGTGAATATGATTTATGATATTCGTTCGATGCTCCGTGTGTTGGGCAATGCTCAGGTGTGCTACAACTCTAGGTTGTTGAATGCTGCTGCTGATAGCTTGGCCAAGAAAGGTTCTTGTTTGGATGGGGATTTCATCCATTGGAGTGAGGATTAGGTTCTGCTGTTTGTGTGTTGTTTTTTCTCTGTTTGTTTTTGCGGCCTGCTTGTGTGGCCGGTGCTCTCTGTTTTTGGTCTGTTGCTTTGCTTTTGTTTTTGGCCTTGGTGTGGTGTTGTGTGTGGCTCTTGCCTTTGGTATTAAAATTGCTGTTCCAAAAAAAAAAATCTTTTAGTGGTTCAAAAAACTTACACTGTAGGACATCAGAAAGTTGATGTAATAAATTTTCTAATGATTCGTTTGTATATATTCTCAGGGTAGAAATAGCCGTGAAGAGGTTATCAAAAAGATCTGGACAAGGTGTAGAAGAATTCAAGAATGAGGTTGTAGTGGTTGCCAAGCTTCAGCACAGAAATCTGGTTAGGCTACAGGGATTTTGCTTGGAGGGAGAAGAGAAGATACTTGTCTATGAATTTGTTCCCAACAAAAGCCTTGACTACTTCTTATATGGTATCGACAATCTGAATAGATTCTCATGCATTTGAACCATTCCTTAATTTCAATTTCAATTTTGATTTTGATGTGTGCACAGACCTTGAAAAGCAACGACAACTTGATTGGCATACAAGATACAAGATAATTGGAGGAATTGCACGAGGAATTCTTTATCTTCATGAGGATTCTCGGCTCAGAATAATTCACCGTGATCTTAAAGCTAGCAACATATTGTTAGATGGGGATATGAACCCGAAAATTGCAGATTTTGGCATGGCAAGGATAGTTGGAGTTGATCAAACTCAAGGAAATACAAGCAAAATTGTGGGGACATAGTAAGTTTGATCTATTACTCAGTTTTCGCTTAATCTTGATTTGATGAATTCATTTTTGCATCCTATATGTTGTGTAATATTGATTACCCTCTTTACTTTCATCATGATTACATGACTACAATTTATTATGATAAAATTATTAGATTAATTTCCAAAGTTCCTTACTTGTTTCTGTACTAATCAAGTTGCTGGTTTGGTACTAATTTTAAAAATTCTTTATTGTTCTTCAGTGGATAAATGGCTCCGGAATATGCTATGCAAGGGCAGTTTTCTGTGAAATCCGATGTGTATAGTTTTGGTGTTCTAGTTCTTGAGATTATAACTGGCAAGAAGAATAGTAGTTTCTATCAAACAAATAGTGTTGGGAACCTCATGAGCTATGTAAGTTAGAATAAATAGTGAGGAGAAAGGGAAGAGTTACAATTGCAACTTTATGATTATAACTTGATGAATTATTGCAGGCTTGGGAACTTTGGAGAGATGAGACACCAATGCAACTGTTGGATTCAAATTTGACAGATTCTTACTCAAGAGATGAAGTCCTGAGATGCATCCATATAGGTTTACTATGTGTTCAAGAAGATCCAGCCACGAGACCATCAATGGCAACTGTAGTTCACATGCTTAATAGTTACTCTGTTTCTCCTCCATTACCTCAACAACCTGCATTTTTCATTGGCAGTAAAACAGAGCTGAACATGCATATTTCTAATAAGTCTACCAAGTCCAAGCCATTGTCCGTTGATGCTGCTTCAATCACTGAACTATGCCCTCGTTAAATAGTAATGAGGTGTTCCATCATTGTAGCAAATTGATGTTAAAATCTTCTCCACTCATTTTTTTTCCTGTAAAGGAGCTCACTTGGAGAAAATTATAGTAAAAAATAACTTTGTTTCGAGACTACCACACCACACCGATTAATTTAAACATAAAGTTATGTATTTTTCACTTAGTAAGACACACAAGTACCATTTGAAAATTTTGTGATTTTTCATTGACAACACCAATATCAAGAGAACAAGTTCCAGATAGCAACATGAACTTGGTCAATAAAGTTAAGCATAAATGGTCTTATTTTCTTATTCGAAATTAAACATGAATTTTTTCCAACAGAAATTTGTTTCACTTAGCTACTATTCTCTAAAACAATCCTGACAAAGAAGACAAGTATTGCAAAAGTAACAAAGGAACTACAACGAGGAGAAAAGTTCCGGATTTTCTATTCTCCTTTCCTCCAATGCCAGAAATAAAATTTTATTAGAACTTAATTAAAATCCACCAAATATGGTAAAGTTTTATGTTCCAAAGTAATGAATCAAGCATTGAATACGATACCTTCCTGGGGTGTGATATTGGTAGCCCGGTGGTGATGTTGGCCGCTGAGGTTTTGGTGAAGGTTGCATTGGCGTTGGCGTTGGTGCATTCGCTGCAGGGTCGCTGTAGAAATGATCAATCTTGTACCTAAAATTACAACTTGGCGAAATAACTCTACCTCCTTGCCTTCCCTGGCCAGCAACACATTGGAAGCAAATCGGTGGCTTAGGATAGGCAGTCGCTGCATTTGGTATCTTAAATTCCATGACAAAGTATCAGAATTTCTGAAAGAATATTCTTTAATCACAGACTTGAGAAGCATTGGATCTATAATTTCTTTCTCATCAAGCATCATCACAATTCCACACATAGTAAATATTCTTAGATTGCTCATTCTTATAAATATTGTCCTTTTAGAGAGTAGCTGTGCTGATGACTACATAGATTGCTACAATGTCAACAATTCTATATGTAATGAAGCAAAAAGATTGTTATTTTATACACCCACCTCCTCTCTCACCTCCTTCTTCATTATCAAGTCCTAACAGTGTTGTCAACCATGAAAATGAATCCACCAAAGCCTCATTAATTGGCATAAACAGTCCTCCTTCTTCTTCTTCTTCTTTTGCTATTGATAAACCCACCTCCTCTCTCACCTCCTTCTTCTTTTGCTATTGATATCTGTAGCTGTTGTCTTCATTGTAGGTCTTCTCCATTTGCTTGTTAGATACTTCATAAAGTGACAGTCTTCTTCTTTATTACCAATTCATCATCAACCCCAAAGAAATCCAGAAACCTCTCAGTCTCATTCTCATCATGCTCGTAAAAGACAGCTTCAACAGCTTTTCAGGCAACACGATTCAAGTCTAGATCAAGCTCTGATGGATGCTCTGCCTGTGTTCTACGACAAATGGGCTTGAAGTAAGTCACCTTTGTCGGATAAGCAGTAATAGCATAAGAAACTTTGCTGGGCAACAGTGAGGGTGACAAGATGTAGAAGAAAACAAGAAAGGAAGAAAAGCAGTTTTGAAGAAGATAATTCCACTGTGTCATTGACAAGTTTTGAGAAAGAAAGTACAATAACTTGGAAGAAGCCATGACTATTGTAGCAGGGTTGAGAGGATTCAGAAGAAGTTTTTTCCTCAGAAGATTAATTACTTTTTAAAATTGAAAACACTTTAATCATTTATCTTGAAATAATCAAACCGAAATATACTATTATCAGAATTCAAAACAGATGTACTACCAGCCGATATTTTTTTAAATTGTTTTTGTTTGAGCTAATGATAGGGTATGTCCTTGTCCAAATATTAATAAGATAAGGAAGTCCAACTTTGACCCCAAAACACAGAGGTCCCTGAAGAAGTTATTTCATGAACTTGTTGAAGACTATATGCACAAGTAACATGAAACTGACAAATATTTTTGATTGAAAAACAGTTTTCACAACTAGAACATGATTATAAAACTCTGAAATTTTGAAATGACTTGATGAATTTTAGGTCTGAATATGCTTCTTTAACAACTCTTTACATGTGTAATGCCAAGAACTACTTTTCTTTTGTTTTCTCAGCCCTTAAGATAGCTATGAATCCTAACAACAAGTATTCGTATTACAATACAAAATACAATTTAACCGGTACATATATAATAACTTGAATTCCAAGCATGTAACATATTAGATTAGAAAATGATGAATTTCAGCACTGACATATTGAAAAACTTACCATCATCAACGCTCGAATCAAATGCTATGGAGGATGAAGTTCAGTGATCGAAATATCATTCGTGACAATGGGACTACTTCAAGTTTGAGTTGTTCTGATTTTGTTGACCCATAATAAAGCTCTTGGGATGATGATGCCTCAAGTATGACTGAATTCTGCATAAAAATTCCCAGTTGTGAGATTTCCGGGATAATGCGATTCTCAACAACTGAACACATAACAACCCAATGTATATGCCTTTCATCATATCATTTGTCTAACCATTTCTAAAAGTAGGATCGATTACATTTTTCCATGCCTGCGAAATTAAAATTGTAACAAATTAAACTCATATATATACTACAAAGTTTGGATGGAATTAATTTTCTAGTTCACAAAGAGAAATGCAGCTATGAAACTTAATTTCTAGTTCATAAATTTCCGATACAATAGAAGGAGCAAACTTTTTGGTTGGAAACTTGGAATGGTGTAATTCGATGCCCAAAAAGTGTTGAAAGACAAACACAAATCAAAATGAAATCACAGCTGGACTTGATTTGAAAAATACAGTCAATGAAATTACATAGCTTGGTGCTTTTTTAGAGAGAGAGAGGGAGGAGAGAACCTGCTTGCAGAATGCAGAGCCACAATCTTCTTCTCATCCTCTCCCTTTGAATCCCCTGTCATGCATTAGAGAATTTTGATTGTTGACCGTCGCCGCCGTTGGACCACCGAGTTTCTTGCAGAGCTACCAGAGCCTCCATTTTTTGATTTTCTTCCCCAACAAAACGAAAAAAAGAAGATGAGAAGTTAAGGCCCTGTCCGGTACTGTTTTTCATGTGTGTTTTTGTTTTTATTTTTCAAATCCAATTTCGAATACGCGTTCGTTAACGTTTTTCATTTTGTTTTCCATTTTATTTTCCAAAACAAAAACAAAAACAAAAACAAAAACAACTACAGTGTTAAAAGTGAAAAATTTCCAAAACAACTTTTTAATGTTTTTCATTTTGTTTTTCGTTTTGTTTTTCGTTTTGTTTTTCAATTAAAAAAAAAAAAACTCAAATTTTATTTTCTTTTTTTCTTCATTTCACTGATGTTCTTCTCCTTCTTCCTCCTCCTCCTTCTCCTTCTTCCTCCTCCTCCTTCTTCTTCCTTCTTCTCCGGCGGATCCTTCTTCTTCTTCTTCCTTCTTCTCCGGCGGATCCAGCTTCCTTCTTCTCCTTCTTCTCCTTCTTCTTCCTTCTTCTCCGGCGGCTTCTTCTTCTTCTTCCTTCTTCTCCGGCGGATCTAGCTTCCTTCTTCTTCCTTCTTCTCCGGCGGCTTCTTCTTCTTCTTCCTTCTTCTCCTTCTTCTCCTTCTTCTTCCTTCTTCTCCGGTGGCTTCTTCTTCTTCTTCCTTCTTCTCTGGCGGATCTAGCTTCCTTCTTCTCCTTCTTCTTCCTTCTTCTCCGGCGGATCCAGCTTCCTTCTTCTCCCTTCGTCAGCCGTTCTTCTTCTTCTTCGCCGTCTGTCAGATCGAGCTTCTTCTTCCCGTCCGTCAGACCGACGCCGTCGGTCGCCGTCCCAGATCTGGCCGCCGTCCGTCAGATCTGGCCTCCCAGTCCCTTCCCGCCGTTCTTCTCTTCCTCTACTGGGCATTGCCCATATCAGACCAAAAAAATAAAATAATAAAATTCAACTAATTAATTTGGTCTGGAAAATGATACCAGACGCGTTTTTTACGTTTTCATATTCGGAATCCAGCTTTCAGGAAATGTTACCAGACGCGTATTTGGATTTCGAAACTGAAACCAAAAACACTGTTTTCATTTTCATTTTTATTTTCGAAAAACAAAAACAAAAACGGCCTTTCAAAAACGTTACAAGACGGGCCCTAAGAAACCATTTTTTCATTTTGGGAATAAAAATTGCTGACGTTTGTGGGTACGTCATCAATAACGGAAGACTTGTCAAGGCACGTCAGTGACGTGTGTGAGCACGTCATTGAAAATAGCTGACGAGATCTACTGTATCACGTGCAGTTGCTTGCGTGGACAAACATGTCGGCCAATTTGATGATGTGTCTGATAACGTCAATGAGAATGCTTATGTGACTGAACAGGTCAGCCACTCTATGCTAACATGTCTTACACATCAACCATTCGGCGTGACGTGCCTATACAGTCAGCAAAAGTAGCTGACGTGGTCTGACAAGTCAGTTCTTACTTGATGAAATGGCGAGCAAGCCAATATTGGATATTTGGACACGACTGGAGAAGAAGAAGAAGAAGAAGAATAATCGACTGGAGAGTGGAGAATCGAGCAAACCCTAAAATCATCAAAATTACAGAGAAGAAGAAGAAGAAGAAGAAGAAGAATCGACTGGAGAATCGAGCAAACCTTAAAATCGTCAAAATCACGAAGACGAACAAGGAGATACAAAATACAATTGAACCGGTAACAAAATAAATTGAAGACGAACAAGGAGGAGAAAATATAATTGGTATTCTATTAGAAATAAGTTGAATTTCATGCCTGTATCAAATTAGGGCAGAAGATGATGAATTTCAGCACCAACATCTTGAAAACAGAGCATCAACACGGAGGTATGAAAATCGTGTCTCGGACCGAAGAAATAAAGTACAGGGATGAATTATTGTTTGGAACATTCTTTCAGCTGTGTCTCCATCAAAGTGGTTTTCATCTCACTTTCCTGGATAGTGGATACAACGCAGCTGGGATACCTGTCCTTTTAAATTGATGTTTGAATCTTCACCATTCATTTTTGTTCCTATAGTCTTTAGTGTTAAAAAACTATTTGCCCCATCAACCAAGTGGGCTGGCCCTGAGGCTGGACTAGAGGGGCGGCGGCCCAGGGCCCAACATTAAAAGAAGGCCTTCTTACATGTAATGAGTATATATATGGGTTGCAGATAATCAAAATGGGTCCAAATATTTGTTTTAAAACAAGCCCAACAATACTTAAAAAAAAAATGGTCCACAGTTTCTCTAATGCCCATTGCCGAATCCTTTTCTAGTTTCACAAGCCCAATTCAATCTCTCTAATGCCTATTGCCCACAAACCCTTTTTCTAGTTGTAACGTTTTAATTCATCAATCATCTATTCATCTTTATTGTTTAATTCTTTTTTCTCCATCAAATGCAGCTGCCGCCTATCACATCTCTCTCTAAAGTCTTAATCTCATACTCTTATCCATGCAAGAATCTTTATCTAAAGTCTCCGAGTCTCAGTTCTCACTCTCAATCTCTCACTGTGTCCGTGCTCATGTAATTTTGTTTTTATTTTTATTTTTGTTATTTTTTACAAATTGTAATTTTTCTTATAAATTATTATTGACTTACTAACCGATAAAATCACACCAGATAGTGAATAATCTCTTGGTCTCTTACATATTAATTTACTTATTTACGCTTTTAATTGAAACGATTATTTGATTTTAAATAATCCTAGTTATAATTTTATGAATCTAAGAGTATGTATGCGATTTGCAGGATTCGTTCGATTGTTTTTTGTTTTTTTTTTTTTTTGTTTGCAAGTTTGAATTTTGTGTTTCAAAAAGCTCAACTTGAATTTGTACTTCAATAATATGGGTCAGTTTGTTAGTTTTGGGGTTGGATATGTAGTGCTTCACGATTTTTAATTTAGGGTGAAATTCATTTTAGTCCTTCTAGTTTGACCTAATAGATAAACTGGTCTCCCGATTTTTAGTATTATGTTGACAGGTCCCTATAGTTTCCACAAATTTGTATTTTGGTCCTTATCGTCCAATTCCGTTAGGGTTTGCAAAGTTTCTGTCCAATCTGAGAGGGTAAAATCATAAACATTCTTGGGGAGCTTCTAGAAACTGTTTTACGAAGGGCAATTACGTAAATGGATTTATAAATAAAACGATTGAAAAAAAAAAAAAAAAAACTAATAATACCCACTAAAATAACTCATTCAACCCATCAACCTATCAAAACTCGAATCCAACCCAAAAAAAAAATTGGCATATTAAACCAAAAGCCCAACTAAGTTCTCTTCAAACCCCTCACATCTTAGGTACTAAACCAAACCTTTTTTTTTAATAATTTTAGTTTAGTGTTTTTAGCAAAACTGGCATATTTTAGGGGGCCAATTGTAAATGTGTCCTAAAATAAAAATTAATTACAAAACTACCGTATTTTTCCTAAAATGCAGGCATTCATAAATCATAACTACACCACATTTATTAACTTTATTTATTACTTTTACTGATGGTAAAGGTAATTTCATTTTTAATGGAAAGAAGATGCTGCACGGATGCTCCTAGACGATTGATTGATTGACTAGATCAAAACAAAAACCCCACAAAAACCATAACCCACCACCAACCTTTGTGGTCTTTGCTATATATATGTATCATCTCTCTTCTTTGGAGTACTTAGCAGAGAGATTTTTTTTAAGTCTTTTACTTACTTACACCAGTGTCCCACCACCCACCTCGGACTCTTTTCATAGGCCGAAGTTTCTTCGGTCCTTGCTTATTAGCTAAACTATACATCCACCCATATATTATATAGGGTGAAATTCATTTTAGTCCCTTTAGTTTAACCTAATAGTCAAACTGATCCCCCAATTTTCAAAATTGTCTCGTTTAGTCCTTCTGTTAGGATTTCCGTTAAAAAAGTTAAATCTGACAGGACAGAGGGTCAAATGACCCTGCTGCCCCTGATTTTTGTTTTAATGAATTTCATCTCTATTTTTTTTTAAGGAAAAATCTATTTTTTAACTTTAAAAAAGAATTATTTAGTTAATTAAACTTTTGATTTGGCCACCAAATTAAAAAAAATAAAAATAAAATAAAAGTTCATTTCCAGAAACCACAACATCAGCCACCGCCTCCAAGCCACCACCACCAAATCCACCAAATTCACAAACAAAAACAAAATCTCAAATACTCATCCACCGTCCACCGTCATCACCGATATCGTCTCTCTCTATCAAACCCAAATCATCTCCCTCACCACCATCATCATCTGCCACCATCCACTATCATCACTAATAGATTGCTGATAAACCTGAGAATCCAAACCAAAACCAATTCTTATCTAATAAGCCTCAAAACAGTAAACAAACAACATAAATAAAAGAGTAATTTGATCTGGGAAATAACTAGATCATCACACATTCAACAAACAAACCCCCAAACCCCCATAAAGCCATACCAAACCGCTACAAAATCATCCCAAACCTCCATAAAAACAGCCCCAAATTGCTAGAAAAATGACCCAAAAAACCCACTCAAACCCTAGATCTTTAGCCACCACCCTCAAATCAACCACATGCCGCCACTCCAACACCACCATCCACTCAATCACCACTAGCTAGTAACCTCCAAAATACCCTAAACCAATCGAACCAAACCACCCACATCCATACCCATACCCAAACCCAATCGACGAAGAAGAAGAAGACGAGAGAAACGAGAGAGAAAGAGCCCACATCACCACGTTCAATCTGCACCAGATCGTGGGTCTTCAATGAAGGAGATGAAGTGGTGGCGATTTCTGATGGTTGAGAGAGAGAGAGAGAAAGAGAGAGAGAGAGAGAGAGGGATTGAGAAAGGAGAAAGAATGGTGTGGGTGGTGTTTCGGCGGCAAGGGTGTGGTATTTGGGTGGCGACGGCGGCGGCTGCGATGGCTAGGGTTAGGGTTTGGTGAGTTGTGTGTTGAAGAGGATGAAGGGATGAAGGAGATGAAGAAGAAGAAGAAGAAGAAGAAGAAGAAGAAGAGAGAGAATTGAGATTAGGTTTTGTTTATATATATATATATTTAAAGGATATGATCTGATGCGTTTTTTTTTTTGTTATTTTTGTTATTTTGTTATTTTTGTTATATTGTTATTTTGTTATTTTTAATTTCTAAATATGTATTATTTAATATTCTAATATTTATCATTTTATTATTTAATAATATTTATTATTTAATTTAATATTTATCAATCTGATGTTGTTTTACCCTTTTACCCTCGTTGACCTGATGGAATTCTTAGAAACCCTAACAGAATTGGATGGCAGGGACTGAAATACATATTTTTGGAAACTAGCGGGACCTATCAAGATAAAGCTGAAAACTGGGGGACCAGTTTGGCTAATAGGTCAAACTAGAGGGACTAAAATGAATTTCACCCTATTATATATGCTATTGCTTTTCTAGCTCTCTGATATATAAATTATAACTCATCAAGAAAAGAGACAACACACGTGGACGAGAGTTGAGAGTTGAGAGTTGAGAGGTGATGGAAAATGGTGGATATTAGAATCCTATGTGATTTGAATGGACCTTGTTTTGTTAATTTTTTAACCCTTTCAAAACCCTCCAATAATTGACTACTAGCTTTTCTTTGAATTTCATCATGGATTGTACGTCTATTGTTTTTATAATCAAAAAGTGAAAAAAGATAAAACTTTTTTTTTTCATAGTTTAATGGTGGTAATGGATATAGAGAATGTGCATGATCGATGGAGCAAACCCAATATTTCATTCACCTAATCTAGGATTTACTCATCATTAAACAAAACTTTTCTTAGGATCGGAGCATTTTGTGAAGCAATAGTGTTTCAACACGTACCTATTTAAAAGCTGCAAATCTTGCTTGGCTCTTAGCGTGGTACATTTTGGATTGGATTATATATATTAGGGAAATTATTATTCTCCCCCTGTAGTTTGCCGCATATTCTCCAGTCTCCTCCCTCTAGTTTTAAAATTCTTCAATTTCCCCCCTCCCATACACAAATACAACCAATCTCACCATATAAAAATAGGCATGGGAGGGGGGAAATTGGAAAATTTTGAAACTAGAGAGGAGAGACTGGAGAATACGGCAAACTACTGGGGAGAGAATAATAATTTCCCTCTATATTAATTTTCCAATGAAGACTTTTTACAAAGCGCACTTTAAGCACCTTTGATGAAATTATATGGAATATATTGAATCTTGATTTGATTTTTTATATGGATAGTGAAAACATTGAAATACACTTATGGAAAGAATTAAAAATATTTCGGGTGCAAGAACTAGTTTTTTTCGATTTTTTTTTTTTAAATAAAACATTTTAAAAATGGGGAAATATAAGAAAAAATAGTTCTCAATTCCAAAAAATTTCCAAATTTTTACTAAATGTGTATTTTAATTTTCTTATGATGTATACAAAAAATCAAATCAAGATTCAATATATTACATGCAATTTTATCAAAGGTGCTTAAAGTATGCATTGTAAAACTCCTTATTGAAAAGTTACTATATATATAGTCTCTTTCTCCTCGGTGCGCACTGATATAAAATACATCAGTGCATTGCATTTAGGCCAAAGATTATGGAGAAGCTCTGACAAATGCATACTGACCAAGTAAAAAGCATACGAATCTAATGGTCCACATGCAATACAATGATATATATTCCTAAGTGCGCATTGAGGTGATAGTTTTTCTATTTTCAGTTCGAACTGATATAAATTATATCAGTTCTTTGCATGTGAGTCATTGGATTTAAATGCTTTGACTTGGCTGCATGCACTTGTCAAAGCATCTCTTAAATCCAATGACTCACATGCAAGGAACTGATATATTTTATATCAATTTGAACTGACAATAGAAAGACCATATATATATATATATACTGTCTCGTTCACATCACTGCGCACTGATGTAATTACATCAGTACCAATATATGTGGATCACTTATTATGGAGAAACTTTGATAAATGCATATACTTTGAGTTAAAGTATGTAAATCTAATGGTCCACATCCAACGCACTAATGAAGTTATATTAGGGGTTTTTTTTTTTTTTAAACAAAGTGATATAATTGAAGATATAAGTGTAATTAATCGGTGTAAATAGTATTCTGTTTATTTTTAATTAAACTAATTTGTCATTATTGGTAAATTCCTATTGGGATATTTTTGTAATTAATTTTTTATTAAAATATGTGTATGAATATCATATTTATGAGTGTCAATATCGACTCTCATATATATTACTTTCATTAATTTATTAGTTAAAGTGTTATTATTGGAGATCACATGATGATGTTAGAATATTGTGATTAATTAGGAAGATTGTATAGTTGACTTATTTGATTGATTACATTAATTATCCTGATTGTAGGGGATTTAGATTAATTATAGGAGATTGTTTTCTTGATGCCTACTCATGTATTTTCCTATATATTTCCTCCATATGGAGATGAATAAAATAACAAACACTCAATTTGTTCATGGTATCAGAGCCAAAACAAATTGTTTAGGGTTCTTGATCTACTGCTTTTTTTTTTTTTTTTTCTACACCTTTTGCTTTCTTTTCCGGTGAGCCTTACTGTCGGAAACCCTACCACCAGCATCTCGTCGGACTTCCTGACAGCCTATCAGGTCGCCGGTCCTCTTCCGGTCATTCTAAACCCATCTAATGACCCGATTCACTTCAACTTGTGAGACTTCTTCGTGACCCGATGACCTGGTCAATTCTTCTTCAACAGCGACCCACGTTGCATCTTCTACTTCAATCAGCGACCCACGTCGCTTCTCTTCCTTTTTCAGGCGACCGGAGCATCCAAACCTTGCTACTTACTACTACTATCAGACTTGACTTGTTAGATTACATTATGCCTTTTGTTAGGTATTTTTTCTTTTCTTCATTGTTGTTTATTTGCTTCTGCTACTGACTTTACAATGACAAGTTTCAATGAAGAAAAAGCTTTCAGCATTTCTACAATTTCTAGTAATAATACTTGGATAATTGATTCTGGTGCAACGGATCACATGGCTTTTAATTCTCAAGACTTCAGCCATCGTAGTCCAACTGAAACCAATAATGTGTCATATGCTGATGGTACGCCAACCCCGGTTCATGGAGCTGGATTTGTATCTCTAACTTCGTCCTTAAATTTATCATCTGTTTTATATGTACCTACTTTATCTAACAACTTACTCTCGATCAGTCAAATCACTAAATTTCTAAATTGTATTGTTACGTTTTGGCCTTCTCATTGTGTGTTTCAGGACATCACAACCAAGAAGACGATTGGAACTGGTAGGGAAAAAGGAGGGTTGTACTACTTTACAGCAAACAGTGTTTCCAGTCATCCTCACAGAGTAGTGCAAGTTAGAGCTGACAACGAGAGTAATATCTTCCTTTGGCATAGGCGTTTAGGTCATTGTTCTTTTGGATATCTCAAGTTTTTATTTCCTTCTTTATTTAAAACTATTGGACACAATAATATGCAGTGTGAGACATGTGTTTTGTCTAAACATCATTACACTGTTTTTCCCCCTAGTAATGATAATAAGAGATCTATGCCTTTCTCTCTTGTTCATTCTGATGTTTGGGGTCCATCTAACATTGTGTCTATATCTGGTATGCGCTGGTTTGTTACATTTATTGATGACTGTACTCGCATGACTTGGATTTTTCTTTTAAAAAATAAAAGTGATGTATGTGACGTTTTTCAAAATTTTTATCATATGATTCTCACACAATTTCAAAAGAAAATTCAGGTTTTACGCTCAGATAATAGTGGTGAATTTCTGAACCATAGTGTCAAAACTTTTTGTTTAAAAAATGGTATTCTCCACCAAACATCTTGTGCACATACCCCACAACAAAATGGTACTGCTGAGCGTAAAAATCGTCATCTCTTAGAGGTTGCACGATCCTTACTACTCGAAATGCATATGCCTAAATCTTTTTGGGGTGATGCAGTATTATCTGCTGCATATCTCATTAATCGTATGCCATCCAGTGTTCTGTCTTTTCAGACTCCACTACAATCTTTGTCTTATTACTGTGATATTAACTCCGCATTACATATTCTCCCTCGGGTCTTTGGTTGTGTGGTATACGTATATATGCATACTCCTCATCGAGGAAAGTTAGACCCACGTGCTCTTAAGTGTGTTTTTATAGGGTATTCTAGCTCACAAAAAGGGTACAAATGTTATCATCCTCCATCTCGTAAGGTATTTGTGTCACAGGATGTTACGTTCTGGGAAGATGAGGCATACTTTACCTCCGAGACTTCTCTTCAGGGGGAGAATTCGAACTATAAGGAGAAGTCTCCCAAAACTGACAATGGTATACCTATTAGTCTGTAAAGTCAATCTTTTGAGGAAGAAAATCTACCTCTTGAAAGTGAGATTCCTGATAGTCTCACAGAAAGGACAGAATCAACCTTGAGAGTGTATGAAAGGCAAAATAAAGGGAAAGAGAAACAGGGGGAGTCGGTTCTCATACAGGTAGTACAACCTTCCTCTTCTCCATCATCGGTTCGTCAATCAGACTCTGAGGTTGAAAATGCTCCTGAGGTAACTCTTAAACCTTCCACTTTATCTAATGACTTATTCAGTGAAAATCACACAGATCCTGACCGTAGTCTATCTACTAGACGGTATACTAGTCGAGAACATAGACCACCTATACAGTTTGGTTTTTCCCCTGAGCAACCTCCGACAAATAGTAAGGCCCTTTACTCTATTACTGATTACACCTCAACTCACAGACTATCTGAAACCTTTAAAGCTTTTGCACATCAATTATCCTCTGTATTTATTTCTAGTAAATTGCAGGATGCACTGACAGACCAGAATTGGGTCCGAGCCATGGATGAGGAGATGAAAGCCTTATAGAAAAATTGTACTTGGGAGATAGTGGATCTACCTAAAGGAAAAAAGGTTGTTGGGTGTCGATGGGTCTATACCATTAAGCACAGAGCAGATGGCTCAATTGAAAGGTACAAGGCTAGGTTGGTTGCCAAAGGGTATACTCAGACTTACGGGGTTGACTACTATGAGACATTTGCTCCAGTAGCCAAGTTAAACACTGTTAGGGTACTTCTATCACTGGCAGTGAACTTGGATTGGCCATTGAAACAGTTCGATGTGAAGAATGCTTTCCTACATGGGGAACTCAGTGAAGAAGTTTATATGGAGCTCCCTCCCAGTTTAGAGTCTCAAACCAGCAAAATATGTAAGCTAAAAAGGGCTCTTTATGGACTAAAACAATCACCTAGAGCCTGGTTTGGGTGATTCAGTACGTCCATGAGAAGATTCGGGTACCATAAGAGTAACTCGGATCACACTTTATTCTTCAAAAGAAAAGGTGATAAAATCACTGTTCTGATTGTTTATGTTGACGATATGATTGTCACAGGAAATGATGATCTAGAGATGATTGCTCTTCAAAGTTACTTGGCTACGAAGTTTGAAATGAAAGATTTGAGATTGCTAAGGTATTTTCTGGGAATTGAGGTAGCCCGATCAAAACATGGGATTTTCCTCAGTCAACGAAAGTATGTTCTTGATCTACTTACAGAAATTGGGATGCTTGCTAGCAAACCAGCAGATACCCCTATGGATCAGAATCACAAGTTATGTGAGTGTCCAGATCACCCTGATCAAACCCCAACAAACAAGGAAAGATATTAGAGACTTGTGGGTAAGCTTATCTACCTTTCACATACACGTCCTGATATTGCTTATGTAGTGAGTGTGGTGAGCCAGTTTATGCATGCTCCCACTGAGAGTCACATGAATGCGGTTCTTCGAATTCTAAGGTATCTGAAAGGAGCTCCTAGCAGAGGATTAATGTTCTCTCGACATGAACACTTGGGCATCGAGGGATACACGGATGCTGATTGGGTTGGGAATGCTAGTGACCGAAGATCTACATCCAGTTATTTCACCTTTGTAGGAGGTAACCTAGTCACTTGGAGGAGTAAGAAACAGACTGTGGTGTCACGATCCAGTGCTGAAGCAGAATTCCGAGGGATTGCCCAAGGAATCACTGAGTTACTGTGGTTGAAGAACTTATTAGGTGATTTGGGATTTCATCCAAAGGATAGCATGAAGCTATATTGTGATAATAAAGCTTCAGTACAGATTGCCAATAATCCTATCCAACATGATCGTACCAAACATGTAGAGATTGATCGATTCTTCATCAAAGAGAAATTAGAAGGAAAAATAATTGAGCTTCCGCATGTACCAAGTAAGGATCAACTCGCAAATATCCTTACAAAGGCCATTAATGGAAGGAACTTTCATGACTCAATTAGCAAGTTGGGCATGAATGACATCTATGCACCAACTTGAGGGGGAGTGTTAGAATATTGTGATTAATTAGGAAGATTGTATAGTTGACTTATTTGATTGATTACATTAATTATCCTGATTGTAGGGGATTTAGATTGATTATCCTGATTGTAGGGGATTTAGATTAATTATAGGAGATTGTTTTCTTGATGCCTACTCATGTTTTTTCCTATATATTTCCTCCATATGGAGATGAATAAAATAACAAACACTCAATTTGTTCAGATGATAGGAATCACACTATTATTATTATTATTATTATTATATATATAGATATATTATCTTTAAGGAATACAAGGAACGGTGAATATTTTAATACAAATAGATGAAGGAATCTGCCAAGTTTAAAAAATGGCTGTTTGTTCTTGAACCACGTTATACTAATTTTCCTCCTATATAAAGTTTTATCCAAATGTAGAAACCAAATTAATTATGATATAATGATTGATGAAAAGACGTGTTACTACAAATAACCGAGCTTTATTGATCAACAAATCCATGAAATGAATTTATTAGGCCATTATAATAGTTTGGTAAGCATTCAATTTTGAAAGACCAAATCCAGTTACTGCTTAATTTCCGGTACAGTACTGTAGTAGAAAATGCCAAATTCTTCTATATATGTTGTAATTAATTTATTCAAGCAAACTAGCTTGCGGTTTTGTTAAAAATTATACATCTAAGAAGCTAAGCTAAGCTAGCACCGTTAAAATTAATGTGTGTCATCTTATTGTGACGAGCAATGGACGATATGTCTAGTGAACGATGACTCTAGTTGAGTTTAGTGGGCGATGGGGATGGTCCAGTCTGACGATATGACCCAATAATCTTTATGGGTTTCTTTGTGGCCCAATTTGTTTCCCACCGCCACATTAAAATTAATGTTAATATACATGGGAGGATCTCCAATATAAAAATAGCTGGTGAAAAAAAAGAAAAAAAAAATGCCACATAGGATCAATAGACATTAGAGATGCTCTGAGACTAGTTGTATCCTTATTTTTCGTTCGGTGAAATATTTGGGATATTTTTGTGTCACCCTGTACCTAAACTTTTTTGTCTTTGGACCAGGGGCGAAGCCAGGACTTATCGTCTGAGTGGACTAAATTAACTATAATTATATATATATATATATTGTCAGCGGTGCATCGACTTGAATCTGGGACATTATCATACTAAATTAACGTAATTTTCTATCCAAGCCACACTATGCATTATGCATTGAAATATGAGTCCAGGAAGATCCAGCCACGAGACCAACAATGGAAACTGTAGTTCTCATGCTTAATAGTTACTCTGTTACTCTTGCCTTACCTCAACAATCTGCCCATTTCTACAGTACTAGAACAGACCTCAACAAGCAATTTACAATAGGGATGGACTTTGATAAGTAGGTGCCATGGTTTGTCGATGATTCTTCAATCACTGAGGTATACCCTCG
The DNA here is from genome assembly GCA_954870605.1 of Acer campestre. Classification (NCBI taxonomy): domain Eukaryota; kingdom Viridiplantae; phylum Streptophyta; class Magnoliopsida; order Sapindales; family Sapindaceae; genus Acer; species Acer campestre. The sequence goes on from OX940809.1 coordinate 4,141,958, forward strand.
CTAAACATTAATGAGGTGTTCTTCAAGTATCTGTTAATAAATTATAGAACATAGATATAAGATTATTTGGATTATTATCTCAATGTTTTATTAAAATTTACTTCTTAAAATTCAATCAATTCAATCAAATGTGATTTGATTAATTTATCTCAACCATGTTTTGGGTATTGAGCATGTCGACCCGGCCCCGATCCGTAACTATCCCCAATCGTCACTCATCTACTTCTGTCCCTATCTGATTAATTTTTTTTTTTTTTTTGATGGAAGGGCACCTGAAAATCTGGAAAAACCAGATCCAGGGCAAGGTTACAACCAAACTGGGACTCCACAGATAAAACTAATCGAGCACAAGCCCAGATCAGAGTCCCTATCTGATTAATTGTTTTCTTGTTTTCTCACATTCAACTTTTCAAAAAGTTGAATCAGATATTTATGTGTCTTTCTCACTCCACCCCAAGTTTCTAAGGGAACCAAAGACTATTAAATTTCGTTGACCATTCTAAATTTAATTGAATATTAAAATTTACGTCTTAAAATTAAAATTCAATCAATTCAATCGAATGTGATTGGATTAATTTGTCTAGCTCAACCGTGTTTTCAATCGACCTGGCCCCCACCCGTAACCATCCCTAATCGTCCCTATCTGATTATTTGTCCTTTTGTTTTCTCTCATTCAACTTTTCACAAAGTTGACTAAGTTATTTATGGGAACCGAAGACTATTCAATTTGGTAGACCATTCTTTTGGACCAGGTCTCATCTGGTAAACGTGTCTCATCTGCAATCTAAAGTAGGAAAATGCTAGAGTCACTTGCAAGTGTACAGTCGCTTTCTGAAAGAATAACAAATGTTCTTTTATTTTAACTTTATTACAAAACTGCCATTAATGAATACCCATTCCTTTTGTTTTAACTTCAAAAATACCACTCACCACTTGAGAAATGGTGACCGGTTCACTCGATGTTCCAAGTGAGTGCACCTAGCAATCCTCTCTAAAGTGTATATATATATATATATATAATATCAAATGAATTTTTTTTTTAAAAAAAACAATAAAATATTTAACACGCCAACACATTATTAAAATTATATTTAGATTATAATTTAAATAGCTATCGAATATATTATATTTAGATTGAATTATTTGCTAAAAACATTTATTTAACAAAATATTTTTTAATTTTTTTATACAAATATTATCTTAATAATAATATTAATTTTTAATTTAAAATAATACAATACATTGCAGTCCAAATATGGGATAGTAATAAACACGGTCCAGTACAGTTAAATCCAATCCAATTTAATAAGTCCAATCTAATGCAGTATAATACGACGTACCAAACTTGCCTTTTATGATTATGATTGCAGTAGAAGCAGCTATGGAAGGTTCTTTATACTACTTTATATATAAGAACTTAAATTTTTCAGACTACTGAAATTTAAAGTCTGAATATGCTTGCTTTTTTTTTTTTTTTTTTTTTTTATATTTTATTTATTTTATTTCTTGTGTACATGTATGGACTAATTTTGGGATTTATGTGATTCAATTGTTAGTAACCATTAAATTCAAAAATTTAGATTGTCCGCTCAAAGGTCAAATAAGTTCTCTACAAAACCCCTCAAGTCTAGGGATGAGCATTTATCCCTGGATACCTAAATCTCAACTTCTTCATCCCCATTTGGGAGGGAATTTTTTGGGAAAAATGGAGAAACGAGTGGAGATGGGGATGATTTTCATCCCCAAATTGAAACGGTGAAATGGGGATGGGGATGGGGAGGTCCCCCCATCCCCATTTTCCTCAAACCTTATATATATTTCTTAACCCTAGCTTACTATATATAATATCCCTAGTTTAACCATGTCCTTATATAATTGAAATGGTGAAATGGGGATGGGGAGGGGGAGGTCCCCCCATCCCCATTTTCCTCAAACCTTATATATATTTCTTAACCCTAGCTTACTATATATAATATCCCCAGTTTAACCATGTCCTTATATAATATTCTCAAGGAATGGTACAGTTTAACCATGTTTTTTTTTCCTTCTAATTTATATCTACAATGTCCCAACATTTCTAATTGTATGGCATTGAGTTTGATCCATTTAATTGGATGGAGACTGGAGTCTGGCGAAGACAAGTCTCGGCCGGGGCAATATACATGGCAAATGTTTGCATATCTACCACTCAAATAGAACAATAGCACAATTGACTAGTAAGCATTCAAGGGTCAACTCAACAACCAGGTAATTGGCAATGGCATCTGCGTGTAATTAATAACATGCAATACATATCATTACAGGTAGTATGATGAACATCATTTACTACATATTTTTAACCTTTATGAGTTATTTTTTTTAAATATTTTTTTTAATGAAGTATTACAAAAATTCTGAGTTTGAAGAGGGGGGAGAGAGATTCATGACGACACGTCGTTGCAATGTCGGTCAAAAGATGAACATTTAAGTTCGACCTCGCTAGCGCGCGAGTCACAAGGACTAGCACAGCGGCAAGTGAGGGTATCGTTCCGCAGGGAGGTGGGATTCGCCGACCGTCACCGGTTCTAGCTATTATTACAACACTCCGAGAGACCTCGTGTGTTGCGGGTGCGGAAAAGTAGTAAATAATATAAATAAATAAATTAACTAACATAATATATACATGGATAGGATGGAATGGAGAGATGGCATGAAATGTGGTTACACTAAGGAAATGATTCAACCGTGACAATCCTCCTAATTAAGCTCTAAACTCACTTAGTCCCTCAATGTGCAAGTATATCATAGGCTCGTATCCCCTTAATTAATCTCTAATCTCTCTCGAGTCTTAGAAATCGCATCCACACAATGCATGGATTCATTAAGTACATTGGTGATAACTCTTATTTTTACACATTGTGTAACCCCTTACTTTTATCTTTTATGCTTGTTTCCCGGGTAAAACTGGGTATTTAACGGCTTAAATAAGTGTTTCAGGATTTCTTCCAGGTGAGGGGCGTTTTTGCAAAAATGTAGAAATTTTGGGGCAAAAGTGTAATTTTCAAAAGTATGATTATGCACCCTTGTTCTGCGTTTAGGGGCCGCAGAAAAGGGCGCATTTTCTTGGCAGAGAATCACTTTTTGCAGTTCTGCGCCCTAGGGAGCAGAATAGGGCGCAGAATAGGGAGCATAATTCAATGTTTGGGTTTGGCGAAAGTTTCCTGCAGAAGGCTCAACTTACGGGGCCAATATCTCTCTGCTTCGAACGAATTAGATGTCGTGCTATATATGGTTGGAAAGCTCCAGAAATCTTCTTTCCAACGGTTCTTCAAGATCACGATTCCGATACTCGTGGAGAAAGTTATGCCTGTTTCCGTAACGGTGCGCGCTGCTGGAAACCCATCCGCGAGAGGCCCAATTTTCAGCCACTATTGCAAGGGCATTATCGTCCTTTCACCCAATTTCTGCCCTAAGCCCTTTCCCCACTATATATACCCTATTTTCTCTCAGTTTTTCAGGATACCCAACCTCCCCTCTCTCTCTCTTCCGCCCCACTCTCTCTCTCTTCCATCTTCTTCCATCTTCTCCACCAAATAAGGAGAGATCCAAGCTCCCATGGAGGTTCTTCCTCTATGGGAGTCCACCATACACCTCCACAACCCTCTTTCTCACTTCCTCCATCCATTTTAGAACCGAAATTTCAAGGGATTATGAGCAATTTCGAGCTAGGAAAGATATGGAGCATCTTTGGAGGCTTGTCTTCAAGGGTTTGCTTTTATTTACTCTTTTCTTTGTAATTTTCGTTTCTTTGATGTGTAACCCCAATTTGGGGAATATTGTGAACCTTCACATGTGCTATATATATGTATTTTGTTCATAAATTCATTTGGGTTTTGTTTTGCTCTTTGATTTATGTATGTTTAATCTCTTATTGTGAAATTCATGTTTGTGGAGGTTAGAAATTGATATGTATGCATGATTGGGTTTAGGAGTAGAATAATTTAATGTAGGAGTAGAGTAATTTAACTTCCCATGATTGTTTGTATGTTAATGGATGACCAAAATACCATTTATTGAATGATTTGAGTGTTAGGGATTTTATCCCCAAAGAGTAGAAAAAGCTAGTTTTTGCATTTAGTTGCTAAATTGGTTTTGGTTCACATCCTTGTGCTTAATGGGTCTTTTAAAGACACAATTATCCATCCTTGACCGGATTGGGTAGTAAATTGATTTAGGGAAAATTCCCAAGTCAAGAGGAGAGCCCTTAATTCATTTGAATGTCCTTAATGTTTAACATTTTGCATTGATGCACATTAGTGTTAGGTGGACTTGTTTCCCATTTTTTGCCATCCTAGGGAGATTGATAAAACCGAATCCGTATCTAGAGTAAAGACAAACTGAATTCCTCTTTTGCTTGTGTAGTTATAGGGGTATTTCATTGCTTAATGCTTTCACTCGGTTGGCCACCTTGTGGATGATATTTAGGCTGTGTGTTATATATTGCGTGGTTCACATTAACATGTCCAGCGTGGTATCCTCTACATTTGACCAGTAAGTTGAGAGATCACTAGGCTGGCGTGTAGAGCTCGTGTGTGTGTCCCACAGTCCTTAATGAATCCAAGCATTTATGCATGGATGTTATCTCTAAAACATCGAGAGAGATTAGAGATTAATTAAGGGGACACGAGCATATAACATACGTGTTGTATGGGTATCTCGTATTCTTAATGCTTTCACTTGGTTGCCATCCCGTATTTGGTTAGCCATTGTGAATGAATTATTGGCTGTAGTATGGCCCACGCGGTTGCGCATTACATGCCCAACGAAATAACCACTGTATATGACCAGACAGTTGAGAGATCACTAGGCTGGC
>OX940809.1:5947009-6206577 GCA_954870605.1 Acer campestre
CCAGACACAGGTACATGCATACAAATATATATTGATTTGTCTTGTACATATGATTGATTTGTTTAATTTCATGATCAATATCATTCTTTTCATGCTTTACTTGTAATATTATTACTTATCCTAGCAATCACTTATCTGTGTGTTGAAAGGAAATCTCTCCGATCGGAGAACAAAATGTTGTTCAGGAGATGGTGGGTTCAGATTTAGGCAAGTCTTCAAATAAGAGACAAAAAAAGCTGAGATCAAAAGTTTGGAACAACTTTGAAAAGTATACAGATGGAAATGGGAAGGACTGGGCCAAATGTAATATTTGCAAGAAGACGTTTAAGGGTTCAAGCAGGCTGGGAACTTCACACCTTCAGAATCATTTCAATAGCTGCAGCGAAAAGAAGAAAATTGAAGGTGGAGGTAGTGGTAGTGGAGATAAACCAGCTGAAAATTCTGTGATGGATCTACAATTGAATCGCTTGGATAGGGTAAAAATGCAAATTAAGCAATGTTCCTTTTTAAAATCATTTCCAAACTCCATAGAGGCGGACGACTTAATCAAGGTTTACAATGAAGAGAAGGAAAAGCTCTGCCTATATTTGAAGAAACTCCCATGTCGCTTATCTTTAGTGACTAAAACTGATTTGTCAAGATTTGGGGAATATATTTGTTTTTCGGTCTACTTTATTGATGATGATTGGAAATCGAAGTGGAAGATTATTAGTTTGAAATGTATAAGAGGGGATCCAGTCAAGAAAATTTTAAAAACTGTGCTTTCAGAATGGGGAATTGACAACAATATATCCTACATGATTCTTGATGATTATTCTTATAATGATGTTATGAGTTCAAATGAGAGGGAAAACTGGTTTAGCAGTCAAGGTTCACTCCTTTTCAATGACAAATCGTTTTGCATTCGTGGCTTTCATTATCTTCTGAGTATCTATTCTGATTGTGAGGAGGATATACGGGGTGTTATATATTATCGTCTGAGAAAATTTTTTGATTATATTGTGGGGAATGAAATATTATACTCAAAATTTCTGAGTGCAATAGATAGAGCATTGGGTAAGGAAGTGACTATTCCCACGGAGGATGATTTAGAGTCTTGGGAAATTCATGAACTTGTTAAGACGGGATTGGGTCTGAAAGAAGCATTTTTTGAGTTAGAGAAAATGGACATTGAATTTGAGTCCATAAATCTAACAAAAGAAGAATGGGATCTAATAACGACCTTTTACGACTTAAAAAATGAGAGTTTATGGTACCGCTGCCAGACTGCAAATATGTATTTCCCCTGGCTTTGTAGCACATACATGATGTCTCTTGAATTCCTGAAACCTAAGTCTTTCTTCAATGAAACAGAAAGCGTCGAATTTATAGAAGAAGGAAAAGGAAGGAAACGTTGGTATGAATTTATAGGAGAAGGAATGAAATGTTGGAAAGATGACAATTTGGTTCTTGCAGTTGCTTCCGTACTGGATCCGCGATTCAAAATGGATATTGTGGAATATTGGTACAAGAAGATCTATGGTGGTGAATATGAGAAAAGACTGGAAAATTTCAAGGAATTTTTAACCCGTGTTTACAATGAATATGCAAAGGGCACTGATGATATGAAATCTGACATTTCATATAAAATGCTAGATCCTTCGGGGAGGCGGCGTAAATTTTCTCATGATCATCTTGATCACCATCGGTCGCTGAATATTGAACTTAATCGGTATTTGGAAGACGGCAAATTTCCTTCAATCCAAGTTTTTAATATACTAGAATGGTGGCGATTCAATACTCAGTGTTTCCCCACACTTGCAAGGATGGCTCGTGATTTCTTATCGTTTCGAATCTTGTTTCCTGGTGATGTATGGGATTACTGTATTCCAGGCCTTGACATAGATTTTGATTCTGACATGGTCAAAGAGGCTGCCGTGTGCGTAAAAGATTGGTAGGAATTCGAATAATTATGTTATTTTTTTTCTTCTCATTTTCAGTTGTTGAGAAACTTAAGCGCTTCTGTTTTGCTTTTGTAAGAATTAATTAATCATTGCCATGTAGAAAGAAATAAATATCGAATCTTCCTCTTGAAGATATTATTCATTTATACTCTCTAATATTATTATTAGTTTCTTCCTATTTTTACTGTCAAGAAAAAAGTGATTTTGATGTTTAACTGCATATCAAAACCACTTTATTCATGCTTGTCGTCTATCCACAAAGAAAATGTTTTTATATAATTCTTAATTCAGTGGGATATATTTTTATTGATAGAATTTCATAAACATCAAACCATTTTGGATGATTCAGGCATTCAGCTGGTCTGATTAATTAGGTTCATATATTTTTTGCATTCTATTAAGATCTACGTGCCTTTTTAGATTAATGTATTTAAAGGACTATGCACCCCTCTGCTTTTGTTTTTCTTTTCCCTATTTCTATTATTAATATTATTATTAAAAAATAAAAAAAAAAGCTCTATAGAGCTTATGGTCGATCTAAAAAAAATCTCGGTTTTTAGTTGGTATAGAAACTCATCGTTTTGCTATAATTCGACTAAAATTTAACATCACAAAATATGTCAATATAAGCATTGTAGCTTTGAAAAATTTCTAAATCTGTATAACTGGTTTACAAATTCTTAGTAATATATATTTAAATATATTATTCAATCAAAAATATTTTTTAAAAATAGAAAAAAAAAAAAAAAGTGACGATATTTATTCCCCTTCAAACTGTATCTACACCCCTTTTGTTAGTGCACTCCATTAAAAAGTTTTAAAATCTTCGGTTTGTAAATAAACTCCACATAATATCAAAAATACTCTTTCTTTAATTATATTCGTATACAAAAACGAGTTGGGTTTTGTGCTAATTTGTTTACAAGTCATAGATAGTAAATAACCAAAAAGAAGATAACGCAAGGTATACCGCGCATATGAGTTCTTGATTGATATATATATATATAGCCTCCTTGGGATCATTATTTTTTTTTTAATTAATCGAGATATTATATAACCGATAATATAATAATTTATTAATTTATACATTAATTAATAAAAAATTAATTTATCAAGGTGTTATTTTTTTTTTCAAAACATTGAACTTAATGTATTGTATATTGTGATTATACGAATATTACCTAATTACCGATTTACGAATTATCATTATTCTATATATTGTGACAAAGAATATAAAGTTGAAGACGATAGTTCTATACTGGATCCTGTCTCGTGCATAGATGCACTCAAAGCAACAATCACATTGCATGATTTTCTCCTGCAATATAAGAACACTACACCAGAGCTTCTTAATGCACTAAGAAAAGTTAGAGATGAGGTCCAATGAGACATCAATTTCAAGAGGAAACAAGTAACATTGAAGTCATATTTTACAAATTAAAGGCCTCCTAATTGAGTCATGTATATATATATATATAATTTTGATGTATAAGAAGATTATTAATTTATATATCAAGTGGGACCTATGTGCTTTTTTTTTTTAAATGTATATATATATATATAATTTTGATGTATAAGAAGATTATTAATTTATATATCAAGTGGGACCTATGTGCTTTTTTTTTTAAATGTATTATCTTATAAATTTAACGAATTATTAATTCACCACATTGGTCTCAAGTCGGAACCGACCAAAAATATTATTTAATCGAGATTATTAATTTATCGAGGTTATACTATAATATCATATATAGACAACTAAAATTATTTATTGGGAAAAAAATTGAGCTAAGTAAATGTTGATATAAAACTTAATAAATATCTTAGATAAATAAACTCATCACCAACTGCTTGTGTTGCAAGGAAAACATTTTTCATGGCCTCCTGGCCATCCTTGTCAATTGTCATCGGTGTTTTTAGACAATGCCTGCTTTGTATTTTATGAAGCTCATCTCAGTTTACCAAACATGTCCTTGGGTGGTTTATAAAAAATTAAATTTAGAAAATAAGACAGGTTTGAGAAAATAGAAATGGTTTTATAATATATTGATTTTATAAATAGTTATTGTATTTACAAAGTATTTAATAGTTATGATATTTGACTCAAGGCTAATATTGTTATAGTTTCTTTGTCTTTTTTCCATTTTTAAATTTTAAGAAATCAATAAAAAGCACAGATTCGAATTTTCCAAGTAAAAAACCAGTTGGTCTGTTTCTTTTTTTCAGGATTTTCATTACTGTGGTTTGTGGTCCTTATTTATGTCACACCCAGATACACTTGATTCAAGAGCCAAGATATAGATATAGGTATGGTCAACAATATTATACCATATATATTTTTATTTATTTATGAATAATGCTAAGGGAAATGCTATCTACCTTTCTCATTTGCATGTTCCACTCATTGCTTGACACGTATACACTTTTTCATTTAATAAAAAGCTCACTTTTTGCTGTAAAACTTGTTTACATCTTTACCCCTGATGACTGCTTCTATCATTTCATTAATAAGGGGTAAAGATGTAAACAAACTTTACAGCAAAAAGTGAAAGCTTTTTATTAAATGAAAAAGTGTATACGTGTCATCTACAATTCCACAATTTCTATCCCAACACATATGGCAGCTGAGGTATCACTTAGTGAGTTGACAAACATTAATTGGAGTCAATTTTTGTTCATCCCCCTACAAGAGGGGTAAGCATTACCCCCACCCCCCTAAATGGATGACATGTGTCAATGAAAGGGGTAAATTTGCCCAAACACAGTTATCTTTTGTATAAATTTACCCATCCCTAGACACATGTCATCTTTTTGGGAGGGGGGTAATGGTTACCTCCCTTGAAGGGAGGTGATCAAAAGTGTTCTCCATTAATTTATACTTATCTCTCTTACCCATATATTCACTTACCAATTAATGTTTGTCCACTCACCAAGTGTTATATCAGCCGCCACATGTGTTAGGATGAAAATGGTGGGATTGTAGGTGAAATGTATAGAATTACTGTTTTTTTATATGGTGTTATGTTAATGTGTAATGTTACACGTTCGCTACGTATGGCTACACAGTGCATACATTAACATGATCCATGATATATTAATGGGTTCAAAAAAATTCTAGCACTCTTTACTCTCTTACTTTTAATAATAGTATCAACTTAATAACTTAAGTTATAATAGTACTTAAAGTGTTATTATGATAAAAATACTTTTAAAATACACTCACAAAAATAAGTCTCGCATTTTTTTTTTCTTGAGACTTATTTTACAATTTTTGAGACTTATTGTGTGTTTTTACAATTTTCGAGACTTATTGGGCAAAAATGAAAATTTTCAGTTTTTTTTTTGTTCAATCTTCTTCATCGACCTCCAATGGAGGTCAAACTGATTCTATCTCCATTGATGGAGGACCTCCCCACAATGGAGGTTTTTGAAAAAAATAATATCAAACATAAAAATGGCAACAACAAAAAAGGTAATAAAAGAAGAAAGGGTATTTTTATCGATCGGTGCTATTTAAATTTAACATATTAAACTAGTGTTACTTTTAAAAGTCAATAAAAATAAAGTGCTATTTCCATTTATATTAACCCTCTGCTTTATAAGCAACTAATTCTTGAAAAAGAAAAAAAAGGGTTAATTACACTAACTTATCCTTATTTGAATCTAGCAAGATTTCAAAAAGATACCATAAATTAACACAAACACTCATTGGCATCAAGTCAATCCGTTAAATTTAACGGTTGACTAATTTTGATCTATGGAAAACCAAATATATTCATGCAACATCATCCCAAACATAAAATATTTTTTAATTAAAAATTGAATAATAATAATATATCGACCGCCTATGGAAACATTCTCAATTCGTGGGGATGCCTCCTCTACGAACTGCAGGAGGTTGATCTCCGAGATCAGTGAAGATATCTTCCAATAAGTAGGAGATTGTTAAAGATTTCTTGTTTCCTTCAACAGTGGAGTTCCACAGCAGGTAGATTATCTTGTTTTTTTAAAAATAAAAATAAAAATGTTTTTTCAATTTTAATTACAAAAATATTTTATGTTTACGATGATGTGATAAGGGTTTATTTGGCTTTCCAATTGTCAAGTTTGTCAACCGTTAAAGTTAACGGATTGACTTGATGGCAGAGGTGGTTTACGTTAATTTATGGTATCTTTTTGAAATCTTGCTAGATTTAATAAATTAAGGGTAAGTTATTGTAATTAACCCAAAAAAATATTTTTTTTATTTATGTGTTAGTATCATCTTACTGTCTTCATTACACATTTTGTAAAATGACATTTTTATTTTGTAAAATAAGGAAGATATGGACCTTTTGGTTTCGATTTAGTAACTACTCAATTGAAAATTTCAAAGAGAAAGATGCATGCATTTCTTTTATTCAAATCTGAGAAATTGAATGAGCATTCTTCACTACCAACACCAAACCCACGTTGGCCGACAATAAAGATACATGCATTTCAAAGCATATTAGAATTTTAAACTTTCATTTAATTAACTTAATTATAGGTGAAGAATATATAAAGAAAACAGAGATGAGAGAACCACGTCAACTATAGCCAGAGCTTTTCTGCTCTGTACACAGTTTGGATTTCAAGGCAGAGTTGTTGCAGATAAAGACAGAAGAAGTTGCCAAGCAAGTCTCACTCGACGAGAAAATTTTATGCGGATGGTCTCACCCTAATCATATTGTCCCAAATTTTAACCACAAGGTGGTTGTCTTGGTGGTCCAAGACTTGGGATGAAAATCTCAAATCCTTGGTTCTACTCTTGATAATTACATTGTGGCCAACTATCAGGATGCTAGATTAGTTGGTGGAAAGACGGGCTTAGGACATAGGTAACTCCCAGGTTAACAGTTCGAATCCTACTCAGGTGAAGGCAAGTTTTGATTTACCCGCTTGCATCTTTGTATAGTCGGGGGTATGGGCCGAGATTTCCTATCTGTCCTACTCCATAACATCCAACAAATAGACTGTCAGAACCAACAAATTTGGCTATAGGTGTGTCACGTAGTTGGGGAGGGCAGGCAAATGAGTGCCTGGACGAAAGTCCGGGACCCTCGATACCAAAAAAAAATTATATGATTTTTAAAATATTTTACGTTCCCAAAATAAATTATATCATATAGCATAATGGAATTGGTTAGACTTACCGCCACGTGATGAGACCGTCCAACGTAAGCGTCTTTCCTCACTATCGACGCCATCATCAATTCACACTATAAAAAAGAACCCAAAAGCACATGCCCGCCACCGGTAAATCCATAAACAATGGCTTCACCACTAGTTTTTCAGTATTATAGATTTTATTAAATTCACAAAATCCCAGAAGCAGTACCCAAACCACTAGGTACTATAGTACATATATAGAGTACTTTTCAGGTTCACATCGGTATCTATTGAAATTGTTCAACTAACACCGGAATCTCTATTAAAAAATGTTCGATTAATAACAAGAATCTCACACATTTTTCGTATATATACACACACACACCGCTTACAGAGAAGTCAATTAGAAATAACATAAACATATTGAGTAAACGAAATCACCAATCATCATCGGTGACAGAAAAATGAGTTATCTGAGAAGAGTATGCATGGCAGGCTGGCAGCTAGTGTAGTAGCAGTGGAAGGCCAAACCGATAAAACCTCCAAATGGAAGCCAAGTCTTCTTCTTCTTCCACCTCTGAATTCTACCATCAACAACATGTCCTCCTCCATGCAGAATTTTGCAGCAGCTGCTGGTGGGGATAATGAAGATTCTCTCCAGAGAGTCATGTACTTGAATTGCTGGGCTCATCAGAGCTAGTAGTGCAATTATCTACTTCTTTTGATATGTTTGATACCGTATATTTCCTATATAGTGTATTTCCTATAGATTCCAGACTCTATTTACAGGCCTCGTATCCGTACATATTCATTATTCAGATAAATACAAATCATTCTCAATTTCTATTATGGTATTAGAGTTATGGTAATTTAGTTCTGAATATAGTAACATTGATTTTTTTATATTTTGTTTTGTTTTGTTTTGTTTTGTATATTTTTAGTGTACTCCATCACATAGGAGCCGGCCGGCTTCTTGTAATCAACCTTGTGATTAATTGTTCTGTCTCTTTTAATGGAACTTTTATTATAAATTACAGAGTTTAAAACAACTTTAAAACCATAAAAACAGATTGAAGATAGAGAAAATCAAGAGAGATCATTAATGGCCAATTACAACAAAGTTCAAACTCTTGTTTTGATGTTTGCTCTGCTCATCAGCTTCACTATGGCTAACTGTAAGTGTCTGCTGATCATTCATATTAATTGGTTTTGAATTGATTTAATTGTTTGTTAATGTTTTTGTTTGTTTTGAAAATATTATATGATTTTGCAGTTGGGTTCTTGGGTGGAAAAGCAAGCTGTGAAAAAGTGTTTGGTGTTAGAAGTGGAGATAATTGCACTGGCATTGCACAGATGTTTAAGCTCTCTACTGTGACTTTTGATTCAAACAACCCAAATCTCAAATGTGATGCACTTTTTGTGGGTCAATGGCTCTGTGTTGCTGCTTAATTAATCAAATATTGATTATAATAATCTCTGCTGATTTCTTAATTTATATTAGTTCAATAATGCTTCCAATAAGAAGCCTTAATCTGTGTTTCTCTTTCTGTAATTTCATGCATCATTAATTCAAATAATAATTCAATTTGCTTTACTAGAGGTTTCATGTTTGAATCAAACAAATGTTCGATTCTTATTTCTATACCGTCAAATAGTCTTTAATGAAATAGGGTATATCGTGTTATATAATCGATGAAAGAGGGATGTTCTCTTCGATTCACATGTGTTAAGTTAGTTTTATTTAACTCTACAGTTCACTTTAGTACTTTTCAAGATTCATGGTATGAATTTGGGGTTTAAAAGCAAGATTTCGGTGGTTATCTTCGGGTTTCGGTTACCATCCTAAGTAATTGATTACCAAGTTTAATGATATAACAAGTGTCAAAGGAGCTTCAAAAATCAAAACCCTTACGTTACAAAATGCTTAATGTAATTACTAATTGAGATTATAGACAAGTTGATTATTAAGACGAACTGAATCTCAAAAATAAACTTCAAGTTGAAATCATTTTAAATGGTTACATGAAGACTTTTTTTTTGGTGATTTCAAATAATCGTCAACAAAACATGTTTATAACGTCATCTATACATCTGTCTAATAGATCGAATATTTATGATACATGAATTCATATATATTGTTAAATTTTGTGGTATGAATATATTAATTAAACATGATGAGATGTTAATGCATGTCCTATTGAAGATTTTCTCTACAATATGAATCATATGATTGAGATTTGTGATGTTAATGCCTATAATAGTGAGATTAAAAGCTTGTTATCAGAAATCAAAAAGGGCAAAATCTCTTGAAAACAATAAGGGAAAATATGGGCTTATGGGTGGGCCTTTCCATGAACTCATCAGCCTTCAAAGTTTCTAAAGTGGCCTGGCCCAATTTTGTGTTTCTTTTGTTCTTCAAAAGTGCTTCTATACAGGAAATTACAGAGAGAGTTTTCTTGCGAGATCCTAGATTATCAGACCTGATAAACTAATATTCCGTATCCATAAAAAAACATACCGGATCTATATAATACCCCCAAGTTCTTTTTATCATAAAATTTACAATATTGGGATTTTTTTTTTTTTTTTTTTTAAAAAAGGAGAGAAATGAACAAGTAACCAAAGAAAGAAAAGAAACAAATTCCACTTATCCAATTTTTTTTAGAATCCAATCCAAATTGGATAGGCAAAAGTTGTCCCAATATAATCAATAACTAGTCATGCGATTCCCCTTTATTTTATTTTATTTTCAATGCAAACCGTGACCAAATTGATAAGCTATCCACTTTTTCACCTCAAGATTTTGCCTTATCTATTATTATTATTATTATTATTATTATTCCATACATTTTTCAATTTAAATTCACCCTTACACTTGTCTTCTAAAGCTCTTACAATTTCACTTTTATGAAGAAAAAGAGAAAAAAAAAATCACAAGAAACTTGATTCCCCACTTGGAATAAAGTTGTGAATTGTTGACATATCTTCAATCTTTCAATGGATAGATGTTTGGTTTTTTTAAAATTTTAATTTTTGGATAAATATAATATGCTTCATGTGATGCTCTAAGGTTTTTATTAAAATTAATTACTCTCATACAAGTTGATCTTCAATGAATGTCATTAAATATTAAGCAATTAATTTATTAAGTTTATATGGATAATGTTGAATATTTTTTATAATTATTTTTAATTGAAAAAATACACTATAATATTTTCTTCTTGTCTAATACAAATTGCCATTCTAAAGGTTTAATTAGGGTTTTTAAGTATATATTCTTTTACTTTAATTTTTTATATATATATATATATATTTTTATATTGAATGGTCTTGTACTTTAATCTTTAACATAGAAGATTTTGTTAAAGGGAAAAAAAAAAGTGGAAAGATGATAGACCTAAAGGAGCCCTAGTGCCTGCCTATGTCATTACTTTTCAATCAGAATATTTCAATTTTGGCATCTAGTTTTAAGAGAAGGTTTCAAGTGTCGGATTGTACGGAATCTACTATGTAACATTATAAAGCCTACACCAAGTCAATTGAGTGAGTTAAAAAACGTTACATAGTCCTTTCCGCACGAAAAACATTTTGGAACTCCCGCACCCGACAATTATTACTAGTTTTAAATTATCGTCTCATCAAGTTTCTGTTGCAAGGAATGCAAAGTTTATGCAATTGTCAATTGTCATATGGAGATGGAAATGTGTATTGGAATTGATAATCCCCAACAAATTTCACTGAAACTATTCAAGAAGTACACAAACTTTGGGACCAAAATTTTGCCATATAAAACAATATTTGTGTGAAGAAATTCCAGGGTTGTCATCAATGTTTCTCAACCCGGTTTCGTCTCTTTCGAAATTTAGTCGGTAACTCAAAATATAAGTTGATATGGTTTCGAAATTCGTCAGAAACCTATAATGTGTCTGGAATTAATGTACATTGTCACTGTTGTTAATGGCATATAATTGCTTGCACAGAGAAATTCAAGAAGGAAATCTGAATTTAATTGATCAAAAGTTGTGAAGATATTGCAATAAGCACATGACAACAATTGTATATTGAGAATAAAATTAGAAACCAATAACGTTGTTCACAATCATGACATTTAAAAACCAATAAATAGTATGTACTTCTACTATTAAAACCAAAAGCCAAAATATAAAATCCAGAATGGTTTCTTATTCTCAGACTTTTGCCTTGCCCATCTCAACTCCACCATTGGGTACGAAATCGTGTTCGCCCACGTATCGAGACCAGTACCAGTGGTTCTTCCATACCTGACCCATCTCCTCAATTGGGATACCTTTTGTCTCAGGAATGAAGAAGTAGACGAAGATGGACATGACCACAACGAAGAACGCGAAGAAGATGAAGAGGCCGAATTTCAGATGGCAGAGCATGTTCAAGAAGACTTGAGCAACTGCAAAGGTGAAGAGCATGTTCACAGAGACATTGATACTCTGAGCAGCCGATCGGATTTCGAGTGGGAAGATTTCACTAGGCACCAGCCATCCTAGAGGACCCCATGACCAGGCAAATCCTGCAACATATATGCAAATGAAAAGCACCACAACAATTGCATACCACCTTGGCAAATCTCCAGGATTCCCATCAATTCCAAATTTAGCACCAATACAAGCTGCGACAACCGCCTGCGAAAAGACATACAAAACATTAGAAAAATTTTGTCGGTATACATGTGAGGCCGCCACCCAGGAAATATTGTCAAATATGACCCATTGGGCCTCTTGATTTTTGTCCATAAAAGACCTGTGGGCAGTGGCGAAACTAGCTTCTTTAATTTTGGGGGACCGGGGATCATAACAAGAAATCTTTTAAACTAAATGTAAATAACAGAACATTTGGGGTAAAAATGTGAAAATTAGATCTATAGAGCCAATGAGCCATGGCAAAGACTAGTCTTGAATTATACTATTTTAGTACCCTAGAATATGATTTCAAAGGGTACCTGGCAAATAAGCATTTGAACTCCACCTTCCAGGAAAAGAAATCTTCTTCCCCACTTATCGACACCGTAAATCGAAACCAATGTTGCACAAACGTTAACGGCACCAGTGATCACAGCAGACATTAGCGAAGCATTGGCTCCAAACCCGATTGTGTTGAACAAGACAGGAGCGTAGAACATGATCACATTGATGCCAGTGAGTTGCTGGAAAAATGGTATCAATATGGCCACAGTGAGATGAGGCCTATACTTCTTTTGCAATAAATTCCTCCAAGGATGCTCAACTAACTTAGATGCTTCACTAGCAGCAACAAGGTCATTAAACTCCTCGTGGACATCATCGACACCACGAATTCTTTGAAGCTTCGTTCGAGCTTCATCGTGCTGTCCACGTTCGATCATTGAATTAGGTGTGTCCGGGAGGACTAATGCCCCAACAGTGATGATCAAGGCGGGAACCATCGCACCGCCCAAGCTCAAACGCCATCCCCAGCCACCTTTTATCTTGGCAAAGAAATAATTCAACACATTGGCTATAAGAATACCAATTGTGATTGACAATTGAAAACCAATGTTGAGAGCTCCTCTGTATCTGTATGGAGCCATCTCGGAGAGATAGAGTGGCACAGACTGTAATTACAACACAAAAAAATGTCAATTAATCACTTAATTAAACTCTAATTTAACATAATTAAAATTACAAGTACTTTGAAACAAAAATCAAAAATGTCTTATTAGTGGACCCACAATGTTGTTGTCAAGTTGTCAATGTTTGTTGGGTTAAAATCAGATCTCAATTTTCTTATTTTTTTTAACAGAAAAAACAGAGTTTTTCGTTATTAATTTAATTTAATTTAATTTAATAATAAGCCGCTATCAACTATCAAGTCTTTGCAAAAAATAAAAAAATTATATTCAATAATCAACGCCGTTGGAGTATGGAGTACACATGAACAGAGAAGATGTCATATTATAATAGTAACAAAAACGTCACAATATTTTCCAACTAGTAATCAACTTTCAATTTTGTTTGGTTGCTGGACAGAATAATATATTATATTTTCTTTGCTTTGCTTTTCCTACGTTTTCTCACGAGCCAAACAGACCCATCACCGATTCAACAAAACGAAAATCACAATCTGTGATATTAAAAATGGAAAAAAAAAAAAAAAAAATTCATACTATACAGAGGAAACCACTAAAAAAAATAAAAAATAACAGATCTGGAAATTAAAAAGTATTCAAAACATTTTCAGACAGCACATTAGTTCTTGTCTACACAGAGACAACAACTTGTAATAAGAACCAAACATAACAGTTACAGAGAATGAATCTACACATTTAAAAAAATAAAAATAAACATACCAATCTTTAGATCCAAAGAACTTAAAAAAAAAAAACCCCATTAAATTGAAGATCGAGAAATACCTGATTAGCGAAACCGATACCAAAACCAAGAAGGATTCTGCCCAAGATAAGCATCCAGACAGATTGGGCAAAGCCATTGATGAGAGCTCCGGAGAGAAAGAGAAGACCACCGAACAACATGGACAGTTTCCGACCAAATTTTCTGGTCACCGTAGACGCCACCAGCGACGAAAGCAGAGCAGCCAAGTAGAGCGAAGACGTGAACATAGTCAACGTCTCACTGTCGTATTGACAGTACTGGTTATTCTTTGAAGCGTCTTCTTGCTTACGAGCCACGGATGGGAAAAATTTATTCAAGAATGGTTTCATCGATGTAACACCACCTGTTCAAAAAACCCCATATCAAAAAACAGAGCCAAAAACAAAAACAAAAACAAAAACAAAAACAAAAAAACAAAAGAAAGAGAGTATTACCAGAAATCCCAATATCGTAACCGAAGATCAAACCGCCCATGGCGGCGACGATACATGTCACCGTCACGAATGGTGTTAGGTTACCGGGGTACGCCTTACCGGTACCTCTGTCCATACCTCCAACGGCAGGCATTTTTAATACCTCCTCTGTTTTTTTCACAAACAAACAAAAAAACTATGAAAACGAAGAAGATGGAAGAGAGGTTGTGATGTGTTAGAGAGAATGTGAAGAAAATATATTGAGAGATTTTAGACAAGCAAGGCCAGTGTTTGTTTATATAGAAAAAAATAAAATTACATTTTTATTTTCGTGGAAGATTGAGAGACTGTGTAGCTGTCAAAAAAAAAATATTTTCTTTCATAGTGAGAATCAACTTGATTTCCAAAATACACACAAAATATTAAATTGTTTTCTTTTTTTAATCTATTGTATTTATTGTATTTTAGATAAGATTTTTAAATTTATCAAAAAAAAAAAAAAAAAAGATAAGATTTTTAACTAGGGTCCACAATTCAAATTAATGTCGACCAATTAAGTAAATTTGGTATTAACAGCAACTAAATCGATATTTAAAGCGAGATAATATTTTTTACACGTCAGAAATTAATCAAAGCTGAGTCAGCAACATCAACAAGAATTTTGACACCTAATCTTTTTATTTATCTAATTTTGGATAACGTTGGATTAGTAAATCCGGTGGGTTTGTGTGGCACGTCGACTGTGTTATGGCATGTAATTAAAGTAGAGAAGAAAAAAAACGTGACTTCAAAGTACTTTACAACAAAGTTTTTGGTAGTGTATCATGTGATTTCAAGATACGATTTTATTATCCATTCAAAAATTTATATATGCGATTTTAAAAGGAGTATTTATATTAAAAAAATCAAGATAATTATCGTTTGTTTTGGCCCGACTTTACCTTGAATTTTATTGATATTTTACAAATTTAATATAATTTTATTGAATTATACTTAAAGATATATAATTCCAAAGCAACAATCAAATCAAACAAAAATAAAAATAAATAAATAAAGAGACATGGGATTTTACGTGAATAATGAAATCACATTAACACGTTGAATTGACATAGAAAAATCAATAATTTTATGGAGGAACATTAGAATACAAAATTTCTATGAATTTAACAAAAATGATTGTTATAAATTTTGGAAATTACTTTCGGTTTTTGTATTTATATTATTTTAAATTAGAGTAATCATAGGTTTAAATTTTTTTTCCTAAATATGGTATAGAAGTTAGCATTATCTTATAAATCATAAATTTTCGTAATAAGTGATGTGATGTTGACAATTTATAGTATTAGAAAAACTTTTAGAAAAAAAAATTAGAAATCCTAAATATGTAATGATGCGGTGTAGATGTAGAGTGGCAATTCGGAAAATATGAGAAGAATGAGGGGTGTTTTACATGGAAATACTTGGATGACGTATCAATATCAGAATTCAGAAAGTCATTGGCTGTCTTTTCCTAAACTGGCGTGACATACTGACACAATAAAGACTGAAAATATATTCTGAAACTTATTTACCTATTTACTTTTTTTTGTTGACAATAATACCCTTTTAACCTCCTAGAATCTAGATTCTCTCGTTCTCAAGACCGAACTACTTCAGCTCTTATAATTACCTAATTTGAAATTTTGAACTATTTAAGGTAATATTACTTTCTTTCTTTTTTTTTAAATTTAAATTATAATATTTAAGTATTTATGTACAGCATATTTCATGCCGGAATCCTTCTAAGTGAATTCTAATGAGTTAGTAACATTTAAGGTGAAGAGAGGATCCAGATTTTTTTAATACCAGATTCTGAATAGATAAGGATTGAAATTTCATTTTAAGAAAAAAAATTATATTTTTTATATTTCCTTTTTGAAAATATGGAATTGTTGTGTCACCGACACATTGCAGAAGAGGAAATTCTCTAATGTTTAATTAATTGGGGATTTTAATAAATAAATAAAGGGTGATTATCATTTGGGTCCCTAACTTTTTCTGAATTATCAATTTTTTAAACAAGTTTACTTTTTTATCAAAACTTTCCTCGACTTTTGAAAAGTATATCAAATTGGTCCATCTAACTTATTTTTAACGGTAAAATGTGACAGAATATATAAATTGACTATTTTACCCTTAATTTTAATTAAAGAGTTTAAAAATACTTTTATTTTTATTTTCTTTATTTAAATTTTAAAACAGAATTATAAATAACAAAAAAAATATTATAAAAATAAATTATTTGGTGGATCTTTGGAACATCTGGAAACATTATATGGAGGAGAAAAAGAGATCTGGAAAACAAAAAAAATAAAAATTTGGAAAGAGATCTGGAAAACAACAAAAATAAAATTTTGGAAAGAGATCTGAATTTTTTTTTTTCCAGATCTCCTCTTACATAATATCAATAATACTCCAAGTCTCCAACAATATCTCTCTCATTAACCAACAGCTCACTTCTTCTCTTCCTCCTCCACCACCAAATCCGGCTTGACCCCATCATTGACCAACCTCATCCCCCACAATCCCGATTCTCTCCATCCCCATCACTGCCAATCTCTCCTCCCCGGTCCCGTCGCGTCGCCGCCATCCAACAGGTCGATTCCTGCTTGACCCCATCTCACTTCTTCTCTTCCTCCTCCACCACCAAATCCGACTTGACCCCATCATTGACCAACCTTACCCCCCACAATCCTGATTCTCTCCATCCCCATCACTGCCAATCTCTCCTCCCCGGTCCCGTCGCGTTGCCGTCATCCAACAAGCCGATTCCTACTTGACCCATCTCAAACTCATTGATCCCAACCTCAAGTTCTTCCTCCACGCCTCTGATCATATACTCAAGGAAGCACAATCGAGGCTGGTTTTTTTGGGTGTGGAATCTGATTGTGAAGATGGAGCAGATTTGATGGTTATTTAGGATTTTTTTTTTTTTTTTTTTTTTTGAATCTGATATTGATGGAGGAGGTGATTATAGATATGGATTGTTGAATGAATGGAGATGGCTATGGGATGATGATGAAGATGATGGTTTGGTGAGGAAGATGACGGTCGATAATGATGGTTTGGTAAGGAAGATGACGGTCGATAATGGTGATGGTCGATGATGGTTGTGGGATGATGATGAAGATGATGGTTTGGTGAATTGGTGATGGTCAGGGTTTGAAAGGTTGATGATGGTGGTTTGGAGGCTAGAGATTTTAGGGTTTGGGGGTGGTGGTGGAAGGTGGCTGTGTGATTGGGGTTTAAATTTAATTTAGGGTTTGGGGGTGGTATGGATGGTGGGGAAGAAGATGATGAGCTTTTTTTTTTTTTTTTTTTTTTTAAAAAAAATTTCTATTTTTAAAGTTTATTTTTGAAAAAAAAAGAAGTTTAATTCCTAGGTTGGATTTTTTAATTTTTTTATTTAATTTATTAATTTATTAATTTTTTAATTTTTTAATACAAATTATTGTATTTATTTTATTTCTATTTTTATGACACATGGCCTATCCTTGGTTCAAAGACAAAAATACCCCTGTAAATGTTAAGTTTGACTGACAGTTGACCGACGGATGGACTGATTTGATATACTTTCCAAAAGTCGGTGAAAGTTTTGCTAAAAAAACAAACTCATTTAAAAAATTGATAATTCAAAAAAACATAGGGACCCAAGTGATATTCCCCCATAAATAAATAAGATCATAATCTCATATGGATTCAGTTGCAAGTATTTTTCCAAGTTTCCATTTTCAATCAATTGCCAGCTTTCGGTTGGTGGTGGCCCCGGTGGTCTATATAGACTATAGACTATAAGTACATCAAAATAATTTCACTTTTTCCATTAATTGAATTCGAGGGTTTATAAGGATTTATTTTTATTTTTTTTATTTTTTTTCTTTTGAAGATGCAACAATTGTCGGGACCAGCGAGATTAGACTCCAAAACCCGGCCTGAAACTCTACTTCCACAATAGGGGAGAGAGTACCCACACACAAGGTGGGACAAATGATGTGTCTATATATACATACCAAGGCCAAGGATTGAACCTTGGTGGTGGAGCATAATAATGATACTGACTTAAATATGTCTTGCAATTGACTAAAAATTCTGCCTTTAATTCAGATTGTATTTTATTTTACAAGATCGTAAAATAAATAAATAAATAAATAAAATAAAAAATAAATCAGGATTCTTTCAGGATGGGAGAGTGAACCTGCAACCCATAATCCATGTATGTGGGGTTTATCATCGAACTAACATCATCTCGTCTAATTCAATTCATTTATATTCATCAAAATTTGAATTGAATTATATTAGGTGTTAAGATCACGTCGAATTAAAATGTTATAAATGAATTATAAGTTATAACTTTTTTTTTTTTTTTTTACGTATCTATCTATCCACCTATCTAGACAATGTATTTCTGATTAAATTGGTTAGATTTGAACCAACAAAAAGCCTGAATCAATCTACTCTTTTAATTTGGAGAAGAGGAATTTAAACTTTAAATCTCAATTTCATTGAGGGCTCGTTTGGTACGCTGTATTGTATTGTATTGGATTGTATTGGACTGTATTGAATTGGATTATATTGTATTATACTGTATTATTCTTATACAATCATGTGTTTGGTGATATTTTGTATTAAATTGTATTATGCTGTATTAACTAATACAACCTTCTATTCTGTATTAGATAATACGATATCCACTGTACTAGACCAATTAAAATGTATTAGCTAATACAATACAGCAAACAGTGCAAAATAAACCAAACATTGTATTGTATTATTCTAATACATTTTAAACTCCTAATACAATACAGTGCGACGCACCAAACGAGCCCTGAAAGGATTATATTCTTCGATCACGCTCTAATTTTTGGCTTTAGAAGTCTATGTTTTGAGAAATTTGAGAGCATCTCTTTTTAGTCTTGGTCTTCTTCTAGAGTGATTAATAACAGTTTTTAGTTTTTACTATAATCTGAACAAAAAGTGACACAAATGAATTGATGGGACTATGGCAGCATGAGAATTGACAATCACTTTTTCCATGAAAAGAAATTCTATTCCTTTACAAAAGTAAAAAGAAATTTCCTTCGAGAACAACCTATAACAAGTTACCGAGGAAAGAAAAAAAGTGTAGTTAAAATCTAAAAAGTAAAATAAAACAAAAAAAAAAAACAAAAAAAAAAAGGTAATGATTACCATCTTATAATATTCCACCAACTCTTTTAAAACCAATTTTGATTTCTGTTTTGTTCTTATTTTCTTTGTAAAATGAGAAATTTTGATTGATAATACGAGATTGATCCAATTGTATACTATTTATATCCCTATCATAAGGTTATTGGTTCCAGTTCGGCGGTCTCTGCTGTCTCTCCAAGATTAAACGCAAATTGTTTATATAATTAACCAATTTTTCTATAAATAATTTGTTTGTAAGATGTAATTCAACAGCTAAAACTTTTAAATCTGAGGAATGTTAAAATCCACACATCCTGATTAAAAAATCTGAATTTTCTTTGCAATAAAATTCAATTTATAAATATCTCACACAAAAAATTTCTTTTATTTTCAATCTGATTGGCTAAAATCTTAGAAGATATTTTACAAAAAATTTTGTTTTCTTCCAATAATTTGGGTTCATGATGTCCAAAACACATAAATGTCATAAAATCCAAGTCCCACAGGAAAAAACAGCTATTAGCATTAGAATGTGAAATTATTCTACCCGGCGGCTATGTCTCCATGTCCAATTGTATTATATGACCCCACTAATCTTCCATTATCTTTCACGAGTCATTCAAACGTTGATAAGCTATTTTTTTTGGACCATGTAATGAATATTTATAAAAATAAAATAAAAAGACACGGGTAAGAGGTCTATCGAAATTTATTGAGATTGAATAATACATTAACGGTTTAGATATCTACTATTGTAATTAAAAGATATATCTACTCTTATAAACAACTAAGAGAAAACTTATCACACATGCATATTAATTAACTTCAAATAGGACTCGAAAGCTAATTAAAAATGATTTTATAATAAGTGTTTTTGTTTAATAGCACATTTTATAAAATAAATAAAAAATGTAAGATTTAATATTATTTTAAAACATTATTTATCATAATTAGAAGAAAATAAAATTTATAAAATAAATAACATTTTCAAACATTTGTAAACAGGGGGGAGCCATGATTTTGGCTTTAGGGGGTCGAGACAAGAAGAAATTCAAGTTTGTTCAAGACAAATATATTAATATTTAAAAACTAAATTATTAAAAAAAAATGTAATAACGTTTAGTCTCATAAATTAATAAATAAAATAAACATAAGTTTTATGAATCAAAATGCCGCTCTTTAAAATCTAAAAAATCATTTATAATCAAATCTATACTCATATTTAATTATTGTAATTGAGAATCAATTGCAACATAAAATATATACATACCCAATAATACTGTTTAATTATAAAATTATCTTGTTGATGTTGAGTTCGACCTCGTATTGCAATGTAACAAGCATTAATATCTGGAACATCTATGCTGCATATCTCACAAGATGAACTTACTACTTTAGTAAATAATCTATCACATATAGTATTTCTTAGTGATCATGGTTAATAATCTATCACATATGGTTAATAATCTCACGTCAAACTTTTTCAGATATATTAGTTGGACCAAACTTTAAATGGTAATAATTATGTTTATAATTAACAAATAATGTGATGAGTTAGAGATATCTTTACCTTCTTAATTTCAAACAACAACATTATTACTTCGATTCTTTATTTATTTTAAGAACATTATTACTTCGATTCTTTATATCTATACTTGTATATATTTCTATTATTTGTCCCCCTTGGCCTTTGATCCCAAGGGTAGGTGTTGTCCCACCAATTGTGGGTTCTCTCTCCCCATTTGTGGGAGCTGTAGTCCGGGCTACGCTAGTAGAGTCCAATCTTGCCAGATCCTGGCAGTTGTTGTATATTCAAAAAAAAAAAAAAAAAAAAAAAATGCGAAAATCAACAATGAAAAGTGTGAAGAGTATTCAAACATCGTTGGCTTGACCAGTTGACCAAGTATATATTGTATATATAATTACAATAATTTATTTATTTTATTAAAAAAAAAAAAGTTAAAAACGTGTTAAGACTTAAGACTTTATATATAGTCATGAAATAAAAGGGTCCCAGTCCGCGGCTGTCCCAACAAGCTTCTGCTTAGCTTCAAGTGATTGTCTACTCATTGTAAAGTCGTTTTACAATTTATTTTCTTCTATTGTAATGCTTTGACTTTTGAGATTTTTAACATATCAAAATCAAATATCATTTTTCTTTTGTTGTTTTCACACCAAGTATATATACTACTCGAATACCGACTTGTCTCATTCACATGGATTCTCTATACATTTGCTAGCTTCTACTTATGTATATATATTTATTATCACCATGCCATATTATACTTGCTGTCGTCACGTTTACGTCTTTATACCGTATATATATATATCATACAGTTTATATGTTTAGGTATTTACATTAATATCCGAATTAATGTAATTCTTCAAATATATATATAGTTTATGTATAAATTATATATACATGCATGCACTAGTAGTCTAGTAGTACTTTTCTGTACGGCGCTACGTATTTCTTTAATATATAGCTAAAATAAAAATACAGTAACATTAAATAATAATAAAGAAGTACAATGAATGGTAAATTTTATTCAATAAATTTCAGCAACAACAAAAATAATGTCATGCACTCAAATTGTTTATATATATAATATATATAACACATGCAAGTGGTGTCGACTAAATTAAGGTTGGATTTACTGATAAAAACCCTAATAAGGGTTAGCAAACTTAATTCCTAATTTATAATTACAATGTCTACTAACAACGGTTCTTAAGAATCAAGTTAATTCCCTTTAATTTTCATTTTTGATCAGTAAACATTGGGTGCGAGTGTGAACAAGTGACCCTACAATAAACTGTGCTGGCTCCAAGCCTCCAACCAACCAATGTGACTTATCGATTTTTTAGGATTAAATTCAATGATACGTTATTGACGAGATGAGGTTGGTACAATGATAAACCTCTCACACGTAAGTCACGAGATCGTGGGTTTGAGTCCTTCCTCTTTTCAAGAAAAACCCTGAATTTATATAACATTTAAAAAAAATAATAAATCAATGATATGTTTCGTTTATCACAAGATCGACTTCACAATTAACACGTTCAAATTCAATGTCACAAAAGTTTTGGTTACTAATTATTAGGGTTCCCAAACATTATTGTTGGGAGGTGACTTCCATAAGATTTGGATAAACACAAACACACCGGCCACAAAGTTGTAAATGTGTTCAAGTAACCAATCAAGCTTAATTAATTGGTAAGTCATGTGTTCCCTTTGCGCAGCTAGCTAGCTGTTGATCAGCTAACATTTTCATGGTACGATATATCGATGTGTCATTCCAATCCAATTTAATTTTAAGGAAGTTGGTCAAATTAAGCAAAGCAAAAACAAATGATCATGATCATCGGCCTCCAGTATTACCAAAAACGGTGCGTTCTCACTTCTCTAGTAATTCTCTTATCGAATGTATTAATATAGGATCAAGCGCGTCAATTGATAAGGATTATTATTATTTATTTTTATTACAAGATAAACAAGAGATGAGAGGATTGAGAAGTCAACGTCAATGAAAATCAGAAAACAAGTTACTTCAAAAAAAAAAAGTCAACAAAAGCTTCGTCATCTTATTTTTAGTATTATTTTGCTTTTTAAAAAAATAATAATAAGAAGAATATAAGGCTTTGCTGAAATTATGGCTTGTTAGAGGACGTATAACATGGACTATACATCTTGCCAATTAAAGTCTTTAGTAAACATCATCATCTTTTTTTTTTTCTTTTTTTTTTTTTTTTTTTTTTTTTTTTTTTTTTTTTTCTTTTTTTTTTTTTAAAAAAAGAAGAGCTGCATTTTAAGAGATTGTTGACGTTTAAGATTTAAAAAAGTCCCTTCTAAACATAATTATTTTTTTAGTTATTTATATTATGTTTTGGTAATATTTTATAGTAAGATCTTTGAATAATTGTCCGGTGAAATAAATAAATAAATACAACAAATTAATAATATATTGATGAAAACGGACGTACATGTTAACGTTGTGGGTTTCTGAATTAGGTTCAAAAAAATCAATTATATATATATAAATAAACGTTAGAATTATTAAATTGACTTGATATAAATAAATAATAAATAATAGAGTTGTTGAACATTAAAGTTAAAGGGGATCTTCCTAGAAATAAAAATTATAGATAAGATTTGAGTTTGGTTAACTTTTTTGTTCTTTTGTTCACATGATTCTCAGCTGTCATATATATGTTCTATATAATTATTTGATCAGGATCATCACTTGCTGCGGTGTTCATGGTTTTCTTGACTTGTATTTTTATGGTTATATTTAATTTTCTCAATTAATTAAAAAGGTAGTGGTGGCCGGTGATAGTGGTGGTGGTGGTGGTGGAGATTTGTCTAGCCAATTCCAGTACTCAATTTCACGTGATACATTGCTCGATCAATTTACAACCATTTATAGGAACATAACAAGTTTTCTCTTTTTCTCTTTTTTAATTTTCTTTGGTTCTTTTTGGATCTTTATTAATGTTAATTAGTGGGAAAATTGCCCTTTATATAAAATGGAAAAATAATAATAATTAAAACTTTAAATATATTTATAATATAAATATGGTCATTGAGGCTTTGAGCATAGCTTTTAAAGAACAAGCTTACATTTTCTAATAATATATCTATGAGGCCAATTGGGCAAATCACATCCTTTTTTTTTTTTTTTAGCTAAACACATCTCCGCAAAACAAGAAAATGCTTTTGATGATTCTTTTGACATTCTAAAATTATCATTTTCTATTATATGACACTATAACAATATATATGTTTATACACTAGTTTTTATTATTTTTATTTTTTTTCCTAATATGACACCAATCAGATTAAGGGGTCTATTGGAACTTGATGATGAGATCAACTATTACAATCACGGCTCGAAATGCAAATCCCACCCACTATTGAGAAGGAATCTCCCCATACTTTGTGCAATGGCCTAATGGGTTATGTTGTTATATATATGCTAGTTTGATAATTAATAAACAGAATTAAATAAATTGTAGTACTCTCTATGTAGCTTCTTTTTTATTCAAATTCTTTACATAATATATTTTACATAAGCAATTTTTTACATTATCATGATTCAATAGATTTTTTTTTTTATCATCTACGTAAGATATTATATCTTTCATAATCAGACGTTCTCTGATTAGAAAACATTTTTGTCAATACTAAAAACCCATAGTAAATTAATTAATAAAATTTGTGTTGCATGCATTCTGTCAACTAATAAGACAGCTCTTGATTTTTTTTAATTTATAAATTAAATATCATTGTGATTCTTCTAAATATAAAATTAATTAATTCTTAAATTTGGTGTTAACCTACTTGTCTTTATTAATTATAAGATACTGAACATGAGAAGAAGTGCTGTTTATTTAATATTTAATAATCCATTATTATTAAATTATATGGTTGTTACTTAAAAAAATAAATAAATTATATGGTCGTTAATTTCTTGGCTTCCTCTTGTTTTCAAGAGAAAATAGAGCTGATAAAGATGTATTAATTAAATAAATAAATTGAGTCATCTAAGGAAAGTGAACCAGACAGCTTTTTTTTTTCTTCTTCTTGTTGTAAGAGAGAATAAACAACCAAACATATGAGTTAATGTTGGCAATAATTCATGCATGTAAATACAATAGAGAAAACACATGCCCTGACTTTCTAAACATTCTATTTTAAATAATTTATTTGTTGTTTGGTTTGATTAAGAAATTGATCATCATCATGATTTGGATAATTAAAGATTCTGCTGTTATTATTTGATTAAATAAATCCAAAACAGTGGATTGTTGTCATATTAATTAGTTATAACCTTACCAACCGAAGAAGAAGAAGAAGAAGAAGAAAAACATATATATATATATAGTTTAATATTAAAAAAAAAATTTATTGATAATCTGAAACCAAAGAATTCTTTTTTAAGTTTGAAAAATATTCATTGGGGGTTTTAAAATTTTAATTTATCATTAGAAATCTTTCCTTGGTTTTGAAAAACATGAACAATTAAATTCCCAACTTATTACAGCCTCAAGTCACCAGACATTGTATACGACTAGAGTCTAAAACTGATATGGAGAAGTAGTGTATGTATATAAAACGTTTCAGAAGCAGGTTTTCGGTACGTTTTTTTTTTCCGTGTGAAATCGATTCTATAAAATTACACGGCCTATAACGTTATAGAGTAACATGATCAATTTTAGAAAAGTGTGCAAGTTACTCTGTAATGTTACAGAGCCCACCATTTAACGTATCTCACACACCCGAACATAATTATCATATATAAAGTGGCGTATGTTGCCGTTTAAAATTGACTACACATAGGAGGAAAAGGAAAAAAAAAATCAAAGGAGAATCATAGTGAGAACTGAGAAGGCACACAGAGAAGACACATTAAAATCTTTGAATCGGTTATTAACTAAGTGGACCCCTTATGTATTTATTTGAAGTCTTTGAACCCATCTCTGTGAAACTTCCTTGTCATATATATAGTATATGGAATATTATGGATGCTTCTTCAATCAAGCACATTTCATCGTCAACTTGATCAGTTTGTTTGGTCAAAGTCTTTTGAGTCTTTAATCTTGATCTCTGTGTTTAAATTTAAGCACTAATGCAGTGTTAATTACTGTACTTTAGTCTTTGACCAGTCAAAACTGTCAGTAGATACCACATAATTTTTGTTTCCATGCCATCTCCCAACTCAAGTCACCTACTTGTTGTCTTTTTAATTTCCTAGTTGTTTTTGGCCTAACATTGCATCAAGTTGGAGATAATCTAGCTATAGCAAGTGGTAATTAAACATAGATTTGGAGATACAATATTGAAATTAATAAGAATAGATGATGGAAAATCCGATATATATATATATATGATACATTCCCAAAAGGAATTCTGAAATTATCAATCTTATTTCATTAAAAGTTATCGGTTACAGACATCTAAATTTTATTAACTAGAAATCTTGATCGAATTCTCAACCTAATAGATGAATATTACAGTAAGTACTATGTATCATTTTTTTTACCATTTGTTCCAAAATAACAAGTTCTTATTATGTTCAACAAAATACCATAAGAGTCCATACCATTAATTATTTTACACAAAAGTAGAAAAGACATATCATGAGCTAGGAAATGACTTGTCATTCTCTTTGTTAAAATATCATTAAAACTTTATAAAAACTTTGATTCTTCATTGTAATTAGAATATTAGATTGAGGAATGTAGAATTAATGAAGAGTAACAGATGTGCCCATCATACAAAAATGCTACTAGCCTACTACTCTCCAGATCATGATCTCAATTACTTGACTATTAATGCTGCCACTACTCTATTTTTTTTATTTTTATTTTATTTTAAATTTTGAGTCCTTTTAGAATTCAAAAGAGCAAACAATTGAAGATCATGTTCCAAAATAACAAGTTCTTATTATGTTCAACAATGAAAAATAACTTCATAATAAACGTAACATCATTTGTTCTACACTTCTAACATATAAAATTCTCAATCTTACTACACTCTTCTTGAAATTTAATTGGGAAGAAGCAGATTATTCAAACAATATATCATCACTTGACCCCATCAAGTTATTAATCATTGTAGTGCAAGTTAATTTGTCAAGAACTTGATGATCATGTGGATGAATATGACCGTTGAAGGACTTCAAAAAGAAAAAGGGCGCATTGTATTATATATAATGCAAGCATAGACTTCCACCAATCGACAGAAAATGACATGCAATTTTCCATATACACACACAAACCTGCACTTTCACAACTCACATGCTCTGGTCATTGATAGCTCCATTAAAATTCAAACTTACCAGAATCACCACTAAAAATTATCTATATATCTCTACAGCTTTTTAGCAACTTGGATTATATATATATATATATAATATTACATTAATAATTCCCATTTTATATATATATATATATATTCACATTTCACATCACCAAGTTTCTTCTCCATTAATTCAGCCAATGAAACCAATTCTGCTACAATTTGATCATCAAATAAGCAATTTAAAATCCACCCAGGCAGTGCATGCGTTCTAGAAGAAAATTGCTTGGTTTCACAGAAGTGAATTAATTTTAGTTTATCATATTTGGAACACATTTTTATGCACCAGACTAGAGTTTCAAGAATTCAAGGAGATATATATATATATATATATATTTCTGCATTGTCTCTGTGGTCCTTGAAGAGGTATCATTTATTATCAGAAAAAAGCTGTTTATAGTGACAACTACATAGTATGATAGTAACAAGTTAAAAACGCATGCTAGAAAAGAACTCGTTAGAGCAAAATTACCAATTTACCATCACCATGTGGTTTTTTAGGGAATGATGCTCGTTTAGTCTAGCAATGCACCGTGTTGGAGTCGTACAAAACTTGTTTGTGCAAAATTGAAACAAAAGTATTGACTTTGGATGCTCCCTGGAGCGCAGCTCAGCTGGTAAATGGACGAGTTTAGGGCTTAGGTAAATGACTTTCAAGTCAGCGACTCGAATCCTACCAATAGCAAAAATCTTCAAAAAAGATATCGGGTCTAGATATGTGGATAGATAGATAATGTCAATATATATATGGTCTCGTTCACATCAATGCGTACTGATGTAAATATATAAGGACATTGAATGTGAGCCACTGATTATAGAGAAGTTTTGACAAGTGCATGTACACTAAGTCAAAGCATGGAAAATGAGTGACTCACATTCAATATCCTCGTATATTTACATAAATGCACACTGACTTGAACATTTTTATATATATATTGACTTTGAATCGACCAGATCAGCAGAAGAATTTGGAGGATGTGGATCCTTCAGAGGGCCCATGGATCGACCCATTATAGTGAATTGGGCTGGTTTTTGATATCAAAATTTTGAAAACAATAACGAAAATATTTTAGTCTAATTTGTCCAAGTTTTAGGCCCATTAAATTATGACCAAGCCCAATTGGATTGGGAGCAGAGACGTGTTGAGTGTTGACGCGGTCTGTCACCTGTCGAGTCAAGTTGTAACTCGGTTGAACGAGTCAACCTGTATCAGAGATTATTAAAACCAGAAACTGATGAGCTGTGAGCCTGTGACTTCAACATTTATAAATTATAATAAAAATATGTGGTCACTTTCTTCTATGCTGTTTGCTGAGACAAAAAAGATAATGTTTGGACGTTAACCGGTCAGGTATCAACACCGAAAATATTGATCCATTAATTGAAGCGTAGCACGTGGCCATATTTGTGAAGAATGTAAAAAAAGTAAATGTAAAAAATAAAAGAAAAAAAATCTTAATAGATGAATCAATATTTCAGGTATTGATCAGCAAACAACCAGACATTATCCGACAAAAAAAAATAATGACACAAACTTATCAACCAAAATTTGAGAAAATTAATGTGCAAATATGTTTGATGTCTGATCACTCAAAATTTAGTGAATCTGCGGGCCATGTACATTTAAGAAGGATCTAAAAATTGGGATTTGGGACCCTTAAAAAGTAAGAAATTAATGGAGCCTATCCTCTTCATTCCAGCTCAACTCTGCATGTTCATGATTCATACTCTGAAGAAAGAGAAACATCATCGTTTTCCTTAAATTCTATGAACCGACACTAGACTCCAACCCGTAATATTCTCCGACTTACAGAACCTGTACGTGTATAGTTAATGTTAACAAGCAAAGTCGAGTGTTATATTTAAACAATTGAATACCAAGTTGATATAATTTAGGGAAATTACCCTATTGTCTTTTGGTCACCTATTTGGTCTCATTCTATCAAAATTATTATTAGATAAGGAATTTGTTTCAAATTTAACCATATTTTATCAAAATGCCCTTACAATTAACGGTTTTCATCAAAGATTGAACAGAGTGTGACATAATAAATATTTTCGTCATACTATTCACCTAAACAACTATTTTGATAGCGTATAAATAAAGAGAATTTCTCCTTACAATTCAATATTTTTTTTATACTTCATTTCTAAAATCATTCCATTCTAAAAAATTAAATTTTAAAAAAATTCTAAAGACATTTTTTTTCCCAAAATTATTCATTTTATCTTTTGGTACTCCTATTCTAAAGACACTCCATTTAAAAAAAATTAAATTTCTAAAGACACTTCATTTTATTTTAATATTATCCGTTTTGAATATTTCTCTCTATAAAATTTGAAACGGAAAATGGAACAGAGATGTGAAGTAATCAAATAAAAATAAAACTGAGAATAAAACTGAACAAAAGTGAGGAAATCAAAACAATAAGAAAACTGTTTTGGAGATCAATCTGTGAAAATAGGAAAACAATATTTGTTTCTTTTTTCGATTTTAAGTTTAGCAAAAAAATTCTATTGAATAAAACAATAATTTTAAATATAGTTTTCTGGAATATATATATATATATATATTTCAAATGAGGACGTCCTGATATAACTTCATGAGGATATTGAATGTGAACCACTAATTTTACATACTTTGACTCAAGTGTTTATGCATTTGTCAAAACTAGTGGTTCACATTCAATATCCTCATGAAATTATATCAGGACGTTCACATGAGAACAAGACTATATATATACAATTTTTCTATTGTCAGTTCGTCCTGATATAAAATATATTCGGACGAAAAATGTGGACCATTAGATTTACATATTTTGACTCAAAGTGTATGCACTTGTCAAAATTAAAATAGAGTGTAAATAAATAATTAATAGATTGTCAACAGCATTTATCATAAATAAATGAGTTGTCACACGAGTAATTTCATGATAATTTAATCTAAAGGGAAAATTGCACAAACTTACCCTAACGTTTCCCATTATGGCATAATATTCAACTAATACATTTAATTGCACAAACAACCCCTCATGTTAGTCAAACATGGTTAAAAATAACCATTGACCATTATTTTTTTTAAAGCCCCAAATTGCCCCTGCACTTTATTACAAAAAAATCTAATTGCCCTTTATTAAAAACATTATCTACTTTAAATTATTAGAATATAAAAAATAAATACTAAACATAATCCTTTTTAAATAAAAAAAATTAAAAAATAATATATTAAAAACAAAACAATTTAGGAAAACTTTATTTTGAGAAAATACAATTTAATAATATTTTAAAAACAAAACAAAAAAAATGTTATTTTGAGAAAATATAATTTAAAATTATGCAAGTCCAATATGAATAGTGGTAATGTGCTATATATTTTTGAATTTTTTTTTTGTTTTTATTATATTATTTTTTTTTATTTTTTATTTAAAAAGGATTATGTTTAGTATTATAAACACAAATATAAATAAAATCATTAAAAGTTTGAAATAAAAATATAATCATTTGTCATAATAAAATACAGTAGTACCGAAAATTTGTTCAATGTTCATCTCTATAAGACAAAATAATTTGATTCAATATAAATTACGCATTATATTTTGATTCAAAAATAAGAAAATAAATACTAAATATAATCCTTTTTAAATAAAATAAAAATATGTTTTAAATTTCAAAAATATATAGCACATTAACACTATTTATATTAGACTTGCATAATTTTAAATTATATTTTCTTAAAATAACATTTTTTTTTGTTTTGTTTTTTATTATTAAATTGAATTTTCTCAAAATAAAGTTTTCCTAAATTGTTTTTTTAATATATTATTTTTGAATTTTTTTGATTTAAAAAGGATTATATTTAGTATTTATTTTTTATATTCTAATAATTTAAAGTGGATAATGTTTTAAATAAAGGGCAATTAAGATTTTTTTGTAATAAAGTGCAGGGGCAATTTGGGGCTTTCGAAAAAAAATAATGGTCAATGGTTATTTTTAACCATGTTTGACTAACATGATGGGTTGTTTGTGCAATTAAATGTATTAGTTGAATATTATGCCATAATGGGAAACGTTAGGGTAAGTTTGTGCAATTTTCCCTAATCTAAAATATGTGACCGTAATGGGCCTTTGAAGTTGGGTTGATCCTAATTTGGGCCGAGTCCAACCCAATTATCATCGAAACTGATTGTTGTGTTGGTACGTTGTGGAAGTTTTTTTCTTCAACTGAACAAGTACAAAGTAAATTCTGCATGAACTTGTTTGAACAGAACAGAAGAAGACAAATCTGTTTTGGTAGGCATGCGATTTGTGTGTTTGCTAAACAGAGTGTTCTTGTACCAAATGAAAATTAAAAACCGTTCAATATCATGCAATTCATGCTTGGAATCAAGTCTGAAATGGAAGAAATAATGTGATTGCTTCTTGTTAGACTATAAGCCTATAAATACTTGCTTGTCTCGATCGATTCGACAAATTGAGCTGAAGAGTATGTTTGATCTGACTGAAAAAGAGGAAGTTGTGAGTGAGAGTTGAGGGAAGCTCAATCAATGTGCGCTAATTGTTTGCGTATGGTCGAGTTTCCTCCAACATCTCATCTACGGTCTTCTCTATTGTGAAATACTTGATCGAATTCTTCATTCACACTCAAGTTTATTTGAAAATCGTAAGTAAGAATTGGAGGAAACTAAACAAAACGGACATGATCTATATGCTTTATTTGTTTAATTTCCTCCAATATCTTATCTCCGATTTCTAAAGTTCAGTCAAGATTTCTTTGCCACTTCAGAATTCTAGGATGATCTTCAAACTCATTTGAAAATCGTATGTAAGAATTGGAGGAAGCTAAACAGACGAACAATTGTAAGAGTATTCTGTTTGGTTTCCTCCAATATCTTATGTCCGACTTCTAAATTTTAATCCGACTTGAGCTAAACAATATGTTTGATCTACAATGAATTAATGAAAAGAGGAAGTCGTAAGTGAGAGTTGAAGGAAGTTGAATCAACATGCAATAATTGTTTGCGTATGGTTCAGTTTCCTCCAACATCTCATCTACGGTCTTCTCTCTATCGTGAAATATTATGGAGCACGAGTTTATTTAGTAAATGAACAAAAATTCTCAATCAAATATTCTTCCTTCACACTCAAATTTATTTGAAAATCGTAAGTAAGAATTGGAGGAAACTAAACAAACGGATCGACATGATCAATATGCATTTGTTTAATTTCCTCCAATATCTTATCTCTGATTTCTAAAGTTCAATCAAGATATCTTATTCGCTTCGAGAATTCTATGATAATCTTCAAGCTCATTTGAAATTCGTATGTAAGAATTGGATGAAGCTAAACAAACTGGCAAATTCTAATAGAGCATTTTGTTTAGTTTCCTCCAATATCTTATGTCCGACTTCTAAATTTGATTAATCCAAGATGCACCCTCCTCTTTTTGGACTTCAATGTTGGTATGTTCTCTTACCCTTTTGGTTTCAGTTTATGAATTGTCTACAATTAAAACTTTGTTGCAATTGTCTATTAAACACCATTTCTTGAGTTCCTTTACTTCTTGAAAAAGTTACTCACTTGTAAAGTAAGCACCACCCTTTGTTGAAAGAGGCAGTGTAGTGTAGGGCATGATCGAGAAAATCTTTATTGCACCGGGTGCATTGATGAGTTGCCAACAAATGTATAATTTCTTATCATATTTCACATTTTCAGTAGCCGGGTGTATTGAAGATTTTCCAGAGCATGATGATAGTAATTTAGCTTTTAACAGAAAGCAACTACAAGATGAGTAATATCTTTTTGCATTGTATTATAGCTAGCTACTATAGGATTGCTTTCTTGATTCTCCATCCATCCAGACCCACAAAAGAATTCAATGGTAATAATGGAACATATGGGTTCCATTTCTGGCTCACAACATGACTAACAAAACAACCTGTCAAGACTCAAGATAACTCTTCATGGATCATGGTCCACACTACTCTACACATCTCTTCTTGTGTACCCTTATCATGCCAATGGTCGGGTCGGGTCAGGACCCCTCTTCTTCCCGTCCAGAAATACTTCAGTGCGCCTGTCATATACGCCCAGCAATGATAATAACAAAAATAAATCCATTACAATCCCAATCCAGCAGACCCCACACACATGCCCTAAGCTAAACTTCAGTTTCAAGTAGTAAATGCTTTAATGGTCTTGCAAATTTTAGACAAATAATTTAGAGCAGCATTAAACAGCCTCCTTGTTAAACAAAATATGAACTTGACATTGCACCAAGACAGGTCTGGTTAATTGACATATAGATAACACAAAGAAACTCCATCCATCTATCACTTTCTTTTCTCTGTCCAAAATGTTGCATAGACAAAAGCTTGACTGTCACCACTCACATGCTTATCTGTGTTTTCCATGTGCTACCTTTTACAAATGCTTCCAGATCACAAATTATATCAAATTACTATAATTTGCAATCTCTTATCCAATTTTGTAACTGTAATTCTAAAGTCTAATCAACAATGGCAGAGAATCTGTAAGGGAAAATCTATAACAAGTAATAGCAGCTTTTATTAGATATACATATCTCTAACTCAGATTACATTAAACCAAAAAGCTGTTCTAAAAGCTGTTTTTGCAAAGTAAGTAAAAAAAAGAAAAAAGAAAAAAAAAAAAGCATGTTTGAGATTGGAAAACAGTTATGCAGAAGATATACAGATTGGTTATCGCATTCAAGAATGCCAGATTCCACTTAACATAATTCTAAATCTGTTTGTAGACAATTTCCTGACAAGTCTTTTTGCATCAGAAGAAGCTTCTGAATCTGCAAGCTTTTCAATGTTTTTCAGATACCCAGAAGTTGCAATCTTTCTTCTAGCACTGTTGCAGCTTGTTAATGACATCAATATAGAGAGCAAGAACTTTTTGTTACCTGAATTTGTTTCTTCTTGGTCAAGCAACTGTAGAACAAACCCGATGTTGCGATCATCTTGAACAAATCTCTTTCGATTTCGAGAAATCGAAAGCAAACTAGAGAGTGCCTCAGCTGCCATTTCACGAACATCAAATGATTTTGCATCAAGGAACCTAACAAATTCAGGCATGAAACCAGCATCGCCCATTGCCTTTTTAGTATTTTCTGATGCACCACAGAGCCTAAAAGCAACCTTCAATGCCAATTCTTGAATCGACACCTCTCCCTTGCGAAGAAAGTAAAGTAATTGATCCATAAATCCACAATTCATCAAAATGTTTATAGCATTCAATGAAGAGAAACATAGTTTCTCAATAGCTCTCAATGCTATTTCTCTTGCTTTCGAAGAAAACGATGACTTCGGATCCAAAAAGCGTACTAATGCGTGAATTCCACCTTCTTTGATCACAGTTTGCCTGATTGATTCATCCCCAGAAGCTATATTTTGAATAAACTCAATTGAATTTATCTGCACATCTTCATCTTTGGACCTTGAAAGCTTGATAAATGACGAAATCGCTCCTTCTTCAACCATAAACCTCTTAATTTCTTCAACAGAAACTAAATTCCTCAACACCCCACAAGCAGGACCGATCAATTCTCCTCCAGATTCAACAATGGAACAAATTTTCAACAGAGCTGTGACTCCACCATGAGCTGAAACTGACCAAGCATTATCAGAATTCTCAGTCAAATTTTGCAAACTCTTAGCAGCTGATTCTTTACCAAAATCATTTTCACTCTCTAGAATCCGAATCAGAGGACCAATAACACCAGCACCAATCAAAACACTCTTATACAAATCAAACCCAGAAATCACAGAAACCACTTTAGCAGATTCTAGTTGAATTTCTGCGTCCTGAGAATCAAGAAAATTCACCAATATATTCACAATCTCTGTGACTTCAACAACAATTAGCTTCACATACTTGTCATCTTCAGCTGCCAGAACTTCATGTAAGTTCACCAAAGCTTGTCTCTTCATCTCTGTATCACCAATTTTCAGTCTTGTCAACAAATCTTTAATATAAAACCTCATATCATCTTTACTAGCATTGAGACCAGGTTTTGATACAACAATTGCAAACCCTTGACTGAAAACACCAGCAGAGGAAATCCCAGATAGATTTTTTACATGTCTATCGAATTTGGTTGACAAAACGTCTAAATCACTCTGCATCAAAAGCTTTCCACTGTAGGAAAGATCCATACAAATTCTTGCAAGATCATAACATTCTTTAACAGTGACTAAAATGGATGCAATCAGGCTTGAAAGAGCCAAGCTTTCACCACAAGAATGAGAATCATCACAGTTTTCAACCGCTATCAACCCAGAATTCAGCTCCTCTAGCTTGTTTCGAATCAACTGCCATTTGACAATAAATACTTTGATTGAATGAGACAGAGAAATCAAAGAAGATATGACTTCAATGGCTTGCCTGAGACTTGGTGGTGGTTGTTCACAGGCCACAGATAATTGTAAAGTTTGTTGCTT
The DNA here is from genome assembly GCA_954870605.1 of Acer campestre. Lineage (NCBI taxonomy): Eukaryota > Viridiplantae > Streptophyta > Magnoliopsida > Sapindales > Sapindaceae > Acer > Acer campestre. Next base: position 5,982,404 of record OX940809.1, read on the forward strand.
TCGTTGCTTCTGTTGCTGTTTTTCCCCCATTTTTTGGTTTTTTTTTTTAATTTTTTTTTTTTATGAGGAATTTTGCAGAGAATCCATTTTCTTATTTTGATGAAAACAGAGAGAGAGAGAGGAGGCAGATAGATGAATGCAAATTTTGGTCTGGCAAAGTTTTTACCTTTTTTGTTTGCAGCTGAGAGCCTGAGACTGAATTGGGAGTATTATTGTGTGCATTTACAATTCTGACCTTCTGGGAAGTTGTGTAACAGTGACAGATCAATGGAAAATAAGTAGTGGCGTTTGTAAGGGTAGTTTTGTCATTATCAAATGACGAAAAAGGTAGCTGCGAGTCAGTGACTGTCTCTGTTGAGAGTTGAGACTTGAGAGGGAGAATTATTTAATTTAAAGATGATGGAGATTTGGAGATGGTGATTAGAGAGTGAAACAAGACAAAAGAAAACAACTGTTTAATCAGAATTGAGAAGACAGGTAGAAATTGAGAGGCTATTAAAGTCCTTTCCATTAAGATTACATTCTCAAGATTTTTTGGTAAAAAATTACGGTGAAAACTTAAAAAAAATAAAATCAAACACTAAATACGCGGTCTAGATATCATTTCTCATAACCTTAACTCAAATGTGGAAGAAGAGATGCACACTACTGAACCAGGAGATGATGATGTAAAAATAAAATAATGCATCATAATATTTTATTGTTATTTCTTAATTTATTAGTACTTTTATTGCGGAAGTTATTAATTGCTTCAATAATTTCATATTGATTATTAATAATGTTGACAACCTTGTGTTCACTGTGCTGCATTGATGTTAAAATACCGACAATTTGTTAAGTCCAATGATAGAAGGCATTCGGTTGAAAGGATTTTTAAATTGTAAAGATGGATAAGTTTTTATTTATTTATTTATTTATTTATTTTAAAAATGATATAAATCAACTCATGAGGTTTAGGTTTGAAGTAAGATTTCAATCTATTTATCATTTAGCTAGGATTAAAAAGCACAATGTTTCCTGCAATTTGAGACGTAAAACAAACACAATATATTGTGAGTCGAATTGTAAATTCCAATATTACGTATAAAACAACAAAATTATTAATATAATAGATTGAAAAAATTGATATGCGTTAATGGTAAGCCCTTCACACCCACATCAATAAAATTATATTATTAATCGTACGTTTTAGTTCACATGATAATAGAACCGTACAATTCTTTAGATCCTATTTGGTCTGATTAGATATGTCACTTAAATAATCCATTTTGTCTTCAACCAATTCTTACGTTATTTTTAAGTCATATTTCCGTCTCCCAATTAGCTTTCAATATAATAGAAATACATAATTGGAATGGCTTGCGATCGCATCCATATATATGATAAAGTTTATTAGGATCATATAGAGAATGAGATTGCTTCTCATTGAAATAAAATAAATAAAGGAATCACAAGACTCATGACTTTGATACATATGTAGGTTGTAGGCATGGGATGCTTCAACCTAATTTTGATCATGTGAGAAGAGAAAATTAATGTTTGCGGTTCTAGAATTGGATACTTTATCAAGCTAGCTTACTTTATTACTCCTCTTTTTTTTTCTTTTTTTTTTCTTTTTCCTTTTTTTTTTGCACAAGTGACTTTTTTTTTTTTCTTTTTTTTTTTTTGTTTGGCACAAGTGACTGAGATATATATTAATCAAAGCTGCTTGAAAATCACTCATTTGAATAACAAAAGAAAGTGAAAAAAGAAAAAGAAAAAAAAACCCCAAATAGGACCTGAGTGAAAGACAAAAGGGGCTGTGATATTTGAGTGATGGACCACTACACTTGGCTCAATAAATAAAATTTAGGTGAGAAAGAAGAAGAAAAAAAAAGAAGAAAAAAGAAGAAAAAAGAAGGTTAGCTTTCAAGTTTATAGCAAGAGATGACACTACACATACACAAACACATTTGCAAGCAGCCCCACCATGTGAAGAAGAAGGAAGAAGAGCCTTTTCGTGAGCTGCCTTGAGCAAGCATTCATGCCTTTTCAAAGAGGAAGTGGAGATGGAACCTTACATTACACACTCTTATTGATAGAAAGTTGATTTCTCTCTTCTTCTTTTTTTTAGGGGGAATTACACAAACTTACCCTGGTTATATGCATAATAACACAGAAACTCATGGAAAAATCAAAATGACACTCGCACCCCCAGGAAATGTTGACTCATGGTTGACCACCTGTTGACCACTGTTTCTCTGTCATTGACAATGTGCAATGTTGTCTTTTTGATACATTATTCATTAAAAAAAATACAAATTAAAAAAAAAAACATTTTTTTTTTATAAATAAAATGATTGATCTCCACCGTTCGTAACTCCATATATATGATGGACGGTGGAGATCAAATAACAAAAAAGAAAAAAAAAAACGAAAATTAACAAACAAAAAAAAGAAAAAAAAGAAAGGAAAAGCTGAGAAAGATCTGGAAATTTTCCAGCTATCTTCCTAACTCCATCTTAGATGAAACAGTCTACGACGAAGCTCAATCACATATGAAGACTCATTCACTGCATTCGTCTCTGAAACTGCATTAATGAATGTTATTGCAAGTATCGCAACACGATTAGAAACTCAACACGCAAACTGGGTAATTGTTACTGTTGTGTTTTAGATATTTCGTCTGCGAAGATTATTAGCTCGATAAAGGAATATCACACAACTTGAATGTGATTTTTAACAGATTGAAGATGGATTTTTATCGAAGCATGTGTGTTTCAATATTTGGATTTGATTTTTCTTTTCTTCTTTTTTTTCCATTTTTTTTTTTTTTTTTTTTGGAATTGATTAGAGAAGAAGATATAATTGTCGGATGATATTTGTGGATTTTGTTTTTGGGATTGATTTATGAATTTTTTTTCTTTTTTTTGTGGAATTTAATTTTTTTTGAAAGCATTGTGGAATTTAATTGGATCTCCATTATCCATCAATTTTTTCTTCTAATTTTTAGTTCATCTCCACCATCGACCGTCACCATCCATCTTGATATGGACAGTGGAGAGCCATTTAAAAAATTATTTTTATTTTGTTTACAAATTCTATGTTACTTTATTGTTTATATATTACAAAAAGACAACATTGCCCCTTGTCTATGACAGACAAACGGTGGTCAACCGTGAGTCAACAAGTCAAGGGGGTGCGAGTGTCATTGCAATTTTTATGTGGGCCAGGTTTGTGTTATTATGTATAAAACCAGGGTAAGTTTGTGTAATTCCCCTTTTTTTAAACCTTTTTCCTATTGTGTTGATCAAAACCCTAAAAGCTATTCATGTTTTTTTCCTTTTTAAAAGAAAGCTGTTCATGTTGAAAACAATATTTGGATAATAAAGACAACATAAAGGGTGTATATTGAAAGCTAACCTTCATAAAAAATATTTGGATAATAATAAAGACAAACAATATTTACCATATCTTCATATTTTAGAGTTGGTAGTTGCATAGTTTTTGTATTTCTAAAAGTACTTTCGAATAACTAAAAGTGTTTTATACGTATGCTTTAGAGAGAAGATTTTGGGTGGAGAGAAAGCATCATGAATCCCCCCATTGAGATCTTGCTATACAAAATTTGCTACACGATAAGATCATATCACGGCGGAGATGTATGGTGCATCCCTGTTGCATTCTAGCTTTTACGCTGTTTTACAATGTTTATGTGTGTTATTTCTTTTAGTAAATGATAGTTAACTTGTGCATTGATGTATTAAAATAATTAAATAAAAATTATTTACGAAATTTTAATATTTAGATAACTGCAAGAAGACCCTTTAGAAAAGTACCCTTGATATATACATATATCTTTTATAAAAGAAAAAAAAAAATTAGATCATAAAAACAGTTAAAATATAATCCAAAGTTAAAAACACTTTTTGTAAAAAACCTTTTTTTTTTCACTTGAAAACGTAAAATGGAAAATACTCAAAAGTTAAGAGAATAAACTGACACTTCAATATATAAACACCTAAAAAGTTAACAAGACAGTTGTAATGAGCATAAAAAAAAAAAGGAGGCAATAAAAGTATAATCGTGCAAATTAAAGCCCAGAAAGAAGACAAAAATCGAAAAGATATAAAAATTAATCACCCATGATTGTAATTATATATAAATTTAGTTGTACTAATTAATACAGTAATACAAATGACAGAATAAAATACCCTAGTCACGGATCCTTATTTTATGCAATCTTGTTGTAATAATGAGAGTTTGATTTTAAATTTGTTTTTATATATACATTGGCTCGTCTTAGGATGATCTGGGTTTTAATTTTTTAATAATTTTTTTTTTGTCCAAGTGAAAATCCAAGTGAAAAAAAGAAGTACTTTTTGATTAACAAATTGTCAAATTGTGAGAGATGATCAAGTCAAGTCGGCGTTAACACTTTAATTATTTTAATAATTACTTTTAATTTATTTTTAGTTGTCTTCTTCTTCTTTAATTGATGAAACTTTCGATTCTTATTAATAAGTCCACCACCAGCATGCATATATATTGTTTGGTAGAGTGACATTTTCAACATGTATTTTGTTCTTGGATCTGCACATGGCTTCCATTGATCGATCATGCATCAATATCAGGGACCATACATATATATATATATATATTTAATTTCCAAATATTTGAACAAATCATTTTTAACGATGGAAAAAAAAAAAAAAAAAAAAGAGTACAAATCATACTGTGGAGTTTATTTGAACATTTATGTTATACAAACCCTAATTTTCAAATATTTGTAACTTGTAAGGCAAAGAAAACATATTATATATATTTATATAAATGATATATATACGTACCAAACATCCCATTAAATCCATTTTTGGAAATGTAAAGCTGTTGTAGCTGGACTGCACAAACCCTAAATTAGTAGACTTAGATATAATGAAGTGTTAGTTAGGTATATATATACATACAAACAATTCAATTCAATTGTATAGAAGAGCAAGAAAGTGATATAGTGTGTGTAGGGGTCACCGGCCTTTGAGTAAGGAAGAAGGGAGATTCATCAACACACAGTGAGAAAATGTATGCCTTTGCTTTGAAGAGAAAGGCATATATACATATATAAAACAAATATATCATTCTCATCTACTCCCAATAAAAGAGACAAGAATACTGTTAAAATAATTAGAAAATGATTTTTAAAAGGACAAAAAGAAATAGAGATTGCTTGATGTTTACATTTGGATATAATTAGTGTATCAATCCTAATTAAACTTGAATAATATAGCTAATTATGTTTTTTTTAATCTTTATCTAACTATTTTTTTTAAGTATAAAGAGTTGTTGGAATCTCTCGAGATCAATTACTATAGTACGGTTCGAATATCTACTTTCATAATCAGAAGAAGTCAACTCCTAACTCTAAGAGATATTTCAATCCCCACACTTGAAATGGTGAAGTGGTCATGTAATTCTAAATTTTAATTAAAATCTCATAATGGTATTCAAAAAAAAAATGAGAAAGAATAATATTTTATAGTTCCAAACTTTCAATAATTCTCAAACTCAACTCTTGAGGAGAAAATTTCAGCCTCCTAATAATTATCCACGTACCTACATAATATATTTAAGTACACTAATGAAAATATAATACATCTAGTTAGATACCACTGGCATTTTATAAATATATATATATATATATATTAGGGTATCTTTCTGTATTTTTACTTTATTATTTCATGTACGTCTCTATTTCAATTTAGTTAAATTATATTAGATGAAAAGATTTGACATTTGAAGTGTATGTATTAAAGAATCGACATTATAATACTTTGATAATGACTCGGCCAAAATTATTAAATCCCTAATCTTGTATTAGCTAGCTAGGGTCCCTTAATATATATTAGTTGACCAAACCTAATAAAAGCACTAGCTAAAGTGTTAAAAATATGGACCCAACGGTGCAAATTAATTTCATTGTTTTGGTGACCATTTCGACATTTCGTAGTAAGAGCACTGTCACCCACTTAGTGACTTAGGTATATATTTTCTGCTTTGGTCAATTAGATCTCATGGTTTTGTCCTTAAACCAAGCTAACCTCATCAAATTTGGAGGATATTAGGTCAATTTGATAAAAATTTAATAGAAAAATGTAAATAATAAAAAATAGTATGATAAAATTTAAATAAACTTTAAGAAAAAAATTGCGGGGTTACTAGAAAAATGTTGATCATAAGATGATTCGCCGTTGTTCATGCAGCTAAGACTACTCTTTGCTTATTTATATCATATACTAGTTTTAACTTCAACCAACGAGTGTTATATATATATATTGAGTGGGTCTCTCATAAGGGGTTCTTTATTTTAATTTCGGTAAGAACCACCATAATTTTATAGATAATAAGTTTATTGAAATCTACCTATTAATAAATTTTTTTTAAAAAATTCAAGTACTTAAACTATTTTTACCCTCTTTTTTTTAATATGAAGGCATCAGAAAAATAGGCTAAATATATATAGGAAATATAAGAAAAATAGTTTTAGTGCTTGAAAAATTCTCAAATTTTATTCATAGATATATTTCAATGAACTTATCATCCACACAAAAATTCATATCAAAATTCATTCAAATCGATATGATTTCATGGTGGTTCTTACCGAAATTAAAATAAGAGATCTTTTATACGAGACTCACTATATATATAGCTTGATTTTTGCAAGTTACATAACATAGCAAGCAAGAAAATGATGTGACTTTACTAGGGACATGCACCTTCAACCAAATCAGACTGATAGCTAGCTTCAAATATTTGAATGAGACATATTACCAAAACCTTAATTGCATGAATATAATTATAGTGATTTAAATTGAGAGTGTAAATAGGGTTTGAAGAAAACAAAACCACAATTAGCTAGACAACAGTTCAATTCGATGATGATCTTATTTTGAAATGTTAAACATGAATAGACCTTTTACCAAACGGTCCAAACCTAACTAAACTATCACACCTTGTGACTTGTGTAATAATTATCACAGTTATTTTTTTTAGGGTTCTTGGAACAAGCTAGAATAGATTGTGAATCAAAATCATTTCGATCTACACATTCTTTTTTAAACTTACCAACCAAACCCTATATAAAAATTATGTATAATGATGATAGATAGCATTTAAACATGTGATTAAAATCTCTAAAAACATATGGTTAATTAATTACCATCGATGATCAACTAATTATCTAGCATATGGTTAATTAACCATATGATTAAAATCTCTAAAAGCATATGGTTAATTTTACAAATTAACTAAACTAATAAATGTAATAATAGATTATGTTTCTTATTTTTCAAATTATATTTAAATTGATTAATTTTGGGGAGTTTTTTAAAGATTTGGCTAAACATAGATATTTCGTCCATGAGCAGTTAGTTCTTCATCAATTCATTTTAAGGGAGATCTTTAATTAGAATTTAAAGAAGGGAAAATGTTAGATTTTTCTCTTCATCAATTCATTTTAATTAAGAATATCAATCTTTAACAAGCTTTAGAATTTAAAGAAGGAAAATGTTAAAATACATGTAAAGTGGAATAAAAAAGTTACATTTAATCACTATCCAAAGTGGATTGGTTGCATAGGGCGCAAAAAATATCTCCCTATCAGGTTTAAGTAAATATTATATCGTTAAAAGATAGAAAAGATTAATGAAATTGAGCTTTTGAAAATCATATTTAAATAGCAAATTAAACACATTTTAAACGATAAAAATTCACCGAATTACAAGCTCTTAATAAAACACTTGAGAACATATCACATGATTTCAATTGTATATAGTTGGTGTGAACTGTAAAGAATTCACAATTCACACATTTCCTGCCAAAAAAAAATGGAACATGGTGGGATTTTGTGGCTCATGAATCATGCATGATCTTCAATGGATGGATGGATCATCAATCACCACCATAGAACTTGGATGATACAGCCCCGTACAGGCAAGCCAGGAAGCCTGTTCTGAATTATGATTGGTGGAAATGATGGATCCCTAAACCCATCTAGGTGACTACAGTATGATGTTAGACTAAAAGGGCCCCACAAAGACCACCGTCCACCGATAGTAGTATGCGCGAACAAAAATGATGAAAAATCAATCAAATTTAAACACATAAATAAAATAAATAAATAAATAAAAAAGGTTAAAATGATGAATGGGTGAAAATGTGAAATGTGATGTGGCTCACAAGTTAAATTTTACAAGTAACTTAAAAGTGGGAAGAACCCCATGAGAGAGGTGTGAAACATCACACTAAGCTTCTTTTTTTTTTTTTTTTTTTTTTAAACACTAGAACGGGTTAATAGTTTCTCGTATCGTAAACACCTGGTAAGAGATATTTACCCCCACGATATTAAAAGGAAAACTCTTTAAGCATATTTTTAAAATGTGTATTATGAGATTTCAACATCAACCTAGCCAACAGGAACATAACTTAACTAGTAGATGGACGAGTTTAGGGTTTAGATAAATGATCCCCAGATTAACGGGTCGAATACTACCAATAACAAAAGTTTTCAAAAAAATACATGATCTCAAATTAATACATATTATCAAAAAAGATTTCAACATCTACCTATCTACCTAGTGAAATGCACCGCTTATGGGTGTAACAACTAACAAATAAAGCCTCATGAGTCATGACTCATGAATAACATTTCTCTTTCTTTTCTCTTTCTTTTCTTTTCTTTTTTAGGGGAATAACATTTCTCATTCACTTTATGATAATCCTCACATGACATGACATGTTGTTTGATTTGTGTTGTTGGGATGACCACCTCATTTTTTTTTATTGGATCTGGATGGCCTGTTAAATTGAGCCCAATTTATCCATATGATGAGGTCCAATTTATAAATGAGCCAGCCTCTTCAAAACCGGAAAAATAAATACATAGTCTATTAGGGCCCGTCCTGTAACGTTTTTGAAAGGCCGTTTTTGTTTTTGTTTTTCGAAAATAAAAATGAAAATGAAAACAGTGTTTTTGGTTTCAGTTTCGAAATCCAAATACGCGTCTGGTAACATTTCCTGAAAGCTGGATTCCGAATATGAAAACGTAAAAAAACGCGTCTGGTATCATTTTCCAGACCAAATTAATTAGTTGAATTTTATTATTTTATTTTTTTTGGTCTGATATGGGCAATGCCCAGTAGAGGAAGAGAAGAACGGCGGGAAGGGACTGGGAGGCCAGATCTGACGGACGGCGGCCAGATCTGGGACGGCGACCGACGGCGGCGCCATCTGACCGACGGCGTCGGTCTGACGGACGGGAAGAAGAAGCTCGATCTGACAGACGGCGAAGAAGAAGAAGAACGGCGGACGAAGGGAGAAGAAGGAAGCTGGATTTGCCGGAGAAGAAGGAAGAAGAAGGAGAAGAAGGAAGCTAGATCCGTCGGAGAAGAAGGAAGAAGAAGAAGAAGCCGCCGGAGAAGAAGGAAGAAGAAGAAGGATCCGCCGGAGAAGAAGGAAGAAGAAGAAGGATCCGCCGGAGAAGAAGGAAGAAGAAGGAGGAGGAGGAAGAAGGAGAAGGAGGAGGAGGAAGAAGGAGAAGAATATCAGTGAAATGAAGAAAAAAAGAAAATAAAATTTGAGTTTTTTTTTTTTTAATTGAAAAACAAAACGAAAAACAAAATGAAAAACATCAAAAAATTGTTTTGGAAAATTTTCACTTTTAACACTGTAGTTGTTTTTGTTTTTGTTTTTGTTTTGGAAAATAAAATGGAAAACAAAATGAAAAACGTTAACGAACGCGTATTCGAAATTGGATTTGAAAAATAAAAACAAAAACACATATGAAAAACAGTACCGGACAGGGCCTTATGCACCGATACAAATCAGAATCTCATATGAAAAAAATGTACCAGAAGTTACTATATATATATAATTATATATAGCTCATTACCGGAGAATAGAGATGGGCATTAACAATGGCACAGGTATAGCAAGAAGACTAGCATATGACAACTTTTTGACTAAAAATTTAAGCTAACAATGATCTTCTACAGGAAGACAAGTAACGATGAATAGGACCACCTGAGAACATTGTTCCAATTCTTTTTTGCTCAATCTGTATGAAGAGAATGACAGCCAACAAAGAAGAGCATACATGATGGTTAATGAGGAGTATAGCAATTGTTTCCATTTGCACTCTTTTTCCCTAAAACCAAGAATGATAAAAAGGCAGGGCACCACACCACATTCATCGGAGGCCAATAATAATCCATGCCACTTCTATTTCGAGTGTGTGTGTGCACGTGTGAGAGAGAAGTTACCGATCAATTTTAAGCTTCAGAGAGTGAATACAGATGGAGGAGAATCCTTTCTTGGCCCGGCAACAGTACGATAAACATAAACCTTATCAGCCTGACTGTCATCACTTTCATCATCCTTAATCACCTCAACATTCAACCGGGGCATCTTCTTTGCCAATAGCCTACAACCATCCATTGTTAAATTGCAGGACGACATCCAAAGTGACCTCATGGATTCGTACTTCTCCAAACCTGACAGCAGTGCAGCATCGCCAAACGGGCAGTCCCTTATCTCGAGTTTTCTTATCTTCGGGCAACCTTCCATAACACACTGCATCCCCCGATCACTACTGCCAGCAAAAGCTATTGAAAGGACTTCTAAATTTTTGGCATGCTTTCCAATGTACTCAAACGCTAGGTCGGTTAAGAGACCTGAAACTGAAAGCCTCTGGAGTTTAGTGCAAGTCTTAACCACTGCACCAAAAGCCTCATCCATGGGTTCATTGGTCAGGTAATCCGGTTGTCTTGGTTTCATTATACAGAGACGGAAATGAGTGAAATCAGGGCAGTTCTGCACAATGGTTGCTACAGCAGCATTAGTCAATTGCTGGCAAAAGAATAGGATATAGTGCAGTCTCGGACAGCCAAAAGACACAGCAAGAAACCCGGCTTCAGTCACCCCTTGTATAGTATCATCAAAGGGATCTGAAGGGAAAACACGGAGTTCCTCAAGTAAAGGACACTTAGAACCAACAGCCTCTAGTCCTTTGTCTCCTACTGTGTCTAGCACCTGCATTAAGAAAATCGTTAGGAGATTGGACTTTGAAAATGTGAAGTCATTAAGAGTGTTTTTCCAAGGTTCATTATCATCATTTTTCTGTTACAGCGGTTTGAAAATAGTTATCAATGTCTCATTCGTGTATGCTAAAACATTTTTTGAAGATAATGTCAAGTGTTGTTCATAACTGTATAGAGAGCTATGGAGGAGAAAACTAATAGATAGTTGATGACTAATAAAGTATTAACTACAATTACAGGAAAATGCTGGCATGTTATTTCATTGGTCAGAAATCCTTAGGAGGAATCCAAGGCTGAAGTACCAACAGGCTGTCTAAACCAGTAGTTGTCACTTATCCCTTTTGGGAGAAATAATCATTTATCATTTAATACTTCTCAACATTCATATTCATTGTTCTATATGGTAATGTTACATATGATCCCGGGTTGAAAAGGAATCAAGTTCCCCACAACTTTGACCAGAAATCTTTCCTACAATTCCTTCCACTGTATGGATCAAATTGAAAAATGAAAACCATTTATGTGTTTCTGTGGTGCATCTAAAAGCAGTTCAAGGGACCTATTAGCTAGATTCCCATCATAAAATTCTTCACAAGAAAATGATTGAACTGTTTTTGTATCATTCAAGAATAAAGCATATATGGCATTGAAGACAAACGGTAAGGATATAACTTATAAGGTTTACACGATTCTTACCCAAAGTCGCTGAAGACGTGGACAATGCATAAGAAGCTCATCAAGCTCATCACTTCCCATAGCAGAATAGCTCAAATTCAAGAACGTCAAATTTGCACAGGCAGGGTATATAGCTGGTAGATATCCCGCTGTCGCATCACATAAACCAGAGAGGCTCTGTATATTCTTGCAACTGCTGAAACAACTTTCTAGCTCCACAAACTGGTGGGCTGAGAACTCTTGCGAAAAAGACCCTGTACCAAGCTCCACTAATTGAGGAGCAAGAACAAGCAGCTTTTGTAATTGTTCCAAGGAAACACTTCTATTAACCTTCAACACCTTCAATGATTTGCACCTACTCACAAGTCTCTCAAGTGCATCAAAATCAACTTCACTACTCAAATTCGAAAAGTTAAGCACTTCCAAAGACACGAAGCTTTCCGAGAAGTAGCTCAACCAACTTCCACTTGTATCTTCAACACCATTCTCTTGGATGTCAAACTCAGTCAAATTTCTGCAACCAATGTGGAATTTATAAGTTTACAATTCCAAATTCCTGTAACTAACACATGTTTTTTTTGTCTCATTTATTCTGTTTGACAAATGAATGAACAAAATCTAGTGTGATTAAAATTTATTTTTATTCTATTTATGATTTATTTATTTTTTTGATAACCGCAAATCATACTTAATTTTGCTAAAATAAAAGCCCAGATCATTCGTAGATTCTTAACAAAAAAAATCCAAGAACCAACAATCAAACCAAAATATATCACAAACAACACAAAATGGACTAGTGGCATGAACAAAATTTAGTGTGATTAAAAAAAAAAAATTGTATCTATCTATGATTTTTTTTTTTTTTTTTTTTTTTTTTTTGTTAATCGCAAATCTTACTTAATTTTCGATAAAATCAGAGCTCAAATCAGCTTAGATTCTTTACAAAACAAATCCAATAACCAACAATCAAATCAAAATATATCACAAACAACACAAAATTGGAAACTTGACCGAAAAAGAAATTTAACAAACAGCTTACTTGCAATAACTAGCGATTGCTTCAAGACCATCAGTAGTGAATCCATCGCAACTCAAAAGCGAAAGCCTCTTGAAATCTGGAAAGCTAAGCGCCAAAAACTCCAAGCTCTCATCACTCACAACCATTCTCTTCAAGCTCAGCTCCTCTAACAACGGATACTTATCAGCGAACGCGACGAGCCATGCGTGCAAGTCGGCGCCCCAATCCCGCGGGACCAGATTGAAGTCGGAGAATCTCGGCTTGCCTTTCAAGGTCACGCAGCGTACGTTAGGGAACCGGCGAACAAGAATCTCCGGCGAGACAGAGTAGCAGTTGCGGATGGAGACTTTGGATCTGGACAAGCGGTCGGCGTTGTACCATGTTTTGCAGACTAGAGAGACCGAGTTACGGTCTTCGTTAGAAGTCAAGTGAGTGAAAACTCGCTGGAGGACCTTGTCAGGGAACGACAAGGACCGAGTTGACTCCATACTCTGTATTGTGTCAAGAAAATTGAAAAATCTAGCGGCAAATAAAACAAAGCGAGAAGATGTATATAAATAAGAAGAGAGAAATAATGGAAGAGAGAGAAGATTGATGGTGGTGGTGGTGGTGGGAGGAGGTGGATTCAATCGATCAAATATATTATCCCCGACAGGAATCGTAATGCGCGGATCTACCGCCTATGAATCGTGAACTGGTGATTTTTTTCAACATGTACCAGGTAGATTCAAAAGTCAAAACTACGCGCGCGCTCTCTCTCTCTCTCTCTCTCTTGCAGTAAATAAAATTTTAAAAGTAAACAAATGGGCCAGGTGGTGACTGGTGAGCGTGGGCTCATCAGATGGGCCTTTTGGGTCAAAATATGATAGTCTAACATGTGAGAGTCGTGAGTATATCGAAAGATGAGAGATCAACTACTACATACGTACTTGTAAAATATACATCGTAAAATCAAATAGTATCGGTATTTACATCAGTAAAAACTGTATTTGCACCCTTTTTTGTGCGTACACCATATTAATCTTTTTTTTTAATGGTCTAATTCGTAAACACACCCTATATATTACAAATATGCCCTTAGTTTCTTTTTTTTAACATAAAATATGACATTTCTTTTAATTTTTGAAAAAAAAATACTAAATTAATATGTTATAAAATATATATAAAAAACCAAGAATATATATATATATATATATATATATGGAAGAGGCCTGAGATCTTGTAGTTTCTTGAAGATTGAAGTCCGATAGTTGAGCAAACCTGAGCACCGCTTAGGACTAGCAATTCAAACAACATACTGCATATATATGAAGAAAAAAAAAATAAACTTTCAAAAAAATAATAAAAAAAATAAACTTTAGCTACCTCATCCATGTTTAAAAAAGATATATTTTATTTATTTATTTTTTAAAGAAAGAGAAATATTTATTTCAATCATTTTTATATTGTATTAATATATTGTATGAGATATACATTTATTTTAATCAATTTAATAATTTTATTTAAGGGTAATATTAAAAATTTTAAAATATATTGATTTAAGATACATATATAATTTTTCATGGTGCAAATATCACCGCTCGGAATGAAAATGTATGTTTTCGGGCTCGATAAATTGAACATAATTATTTGTGTGCATTGCTTACAACTCGATTTGTTTTTCAGGTACACCCACTTTAATAAATTAATTATAAAAATAAAAAATAAAAAATAAAAAAATTAACTATTACAAATTCGAAAGTCGGTGGAAAATGGAAATATGACTCAAACCACCAATTGTGTTACAGAATTTCGACCTCTAATATAAGAGGAACATGCATCTTCAATTGTCAAATAATATAAAATATAAAATATGTCCTTTTTTTTTTTTTTTTTGAAAGTAAATATAAAATATGTCCTTGTTACATTATTGATGTTGCATATAGAATATATATATATACACCATAGCATCTCTACTACTCGAACCTAGGATATTAACGAACTGAATGAACATCATTTTCACCGAATCACGTTGGGTACGGATATGATATCATTTTGTTTTTCCTTTTTACTTGGATGCAGGATGAGCAAAATAATTGTTGCTAAGTTAGTGTGATTCACTTTCTAGATGCAATAATGCCTCTAGACTTCAAATCAATCAGAATTCAGAGCAAGAATCCAAGGTGTTTAAATCAAATAAAAAGATGACAAAGGCATCTGAAAGCAATGGCCAAAGAGAATTCACTAACATTATCAACCTTAAAACATCCACAAGTAAATTCAAGGCACAATTAATACTAGCCATTCAACCCCACAGACATCCCAGTAAATCTCTCCAAGATAATCATTCATCCTTACCATCAAGCCGTTAATCGGAAGTTCATTCATGGAGCTCCGTTTGTGTATGCATCAGCCACCTGTAGTAGTCATGTGTCCCAGTGATGCTTGTATGTGCCTTGCAATTTAGATGAGATTCCTTCTACTCAGATCAATGCAACTGAGCCACTATAATCCCCACCAGAACCACCATATGTCGCGCCCCACCACCACTCATGCCTTCATTTCCCACTATCTTCCTCATTTGATACTCTTTCATCGGCCTCAGTATCCCGCTCTTTTCGGCCTCAGTATCCAGCTCTTTGTTTCAAAGCAGGATTTCGACAATGCATAGTTGGGACGGATTTAGTTCATTTGCGACCCATAGCCATGGCTGCGCTTCATCAACTTCGGAATTGGCAATCTTGCAATATTGCTTTTCAGGGAATGTCATATATCAAGCGGTTGAAGCAAACTTGTTTTCCGCCTTGGAGACTGTAAATGCATGAGTTGTTTCTTGTATACCTAGGCTTGCCTGTTCTCCTTGGGTTGTATTAAAAAAAGAAACCGTAGTTAAAGAACAAAGTTCAAGTTTCGCAGCCTTTCATCTTTCCTCATATCCCGGTGTCTGGCTGAGGGTACTCGTACTATGCGAAACCTTGAGAGCTGAACATATAAAGGCTCAACATCAGACTTAGACACTAATATGAACAAGTACACCAGAGCAATTGTTTATTAAATAATTTAAAAGAAAACAAGACCAGCACTGATGTCTGAAAACATAATCAACTGGGGAAAATATAAAAATGCTTATATTCTCAATCTATAAATGAAAACGGGAACAAAACATTATGGTCAATGAGGACTTGACCAATGGTTGTTATGTGGACTTCCCCCGATCAGCCAGTATGGTGAAGGTTTCCCAGGTGTGCCACTGTGTCATACAACATTTGCAGGCTCCCTGGCTCCCAAAAAAGGCTAGTGCCAGTGTGCCACCCACAGGCCACAGCATTTCTATTTTAATGCTTTTGGAAACCTACAAAGTTATGGCCTGATGCCAGTGCAAGTGCATGCTGGTGCGAGTGTGCAGGTGCTCATGTGCCTGAGAGAGAGAGGTTACCAATTATTTCTGAAATTCAGAGGGTGAGTACGGAAGGAGGGGCATCCCTTCTTGGCCCAGCTACAGTTCGGTAAATGTAAACCTTATCAGCATTACCGTCATCACTTCCATCTTCCTTCATCACCTCAACGTTTAACCTGGGCATCTCCCTTGCCAAACGCCTACAACCACTCATTGTCAATTTGCAGGCAGACATCCAAAGGGACCTCATAGATTCATACTTCTCCAAACCTGACAGCAGTGCCAAGTTCCCAAATGGACAGTCCCTTATCTCAAGTTTTCTTAGCTTTGAACAACCTCCAAGCACACACTGCATCCCCCAATCACTGCTTCCAGCGAAAGCTACAGAAAGAACTTCCAAATTTTTGGCATAGTTCCCGATGTACTCAAAAGTTAGGTCAGTTAAGAGACCTGAAACTGAAAGCCTCTGAAGTTTAGTGCAAGTCCTCACCACTGCACCAAAAGCCTCATCCATGGGTTCATTTGTCAGGTAATCTGGTTGTCCTGGGTTCATTATACAGAGTCGGAAGTGAGTGAAATCAGGGCAGTTCTGCACAATGGTTGCTACAGCAGCATTAGTCATCTGCCGGCAAAAGTATAGGACATAGTGTAGTCTCCTACAGCCAAAAGATACAGCAAGAAACCCTGCTTCAGTCACTCCATGGATAATTTCTTCATCAAAGGGATCAGCAGGGAAAACACGGAGTTCCTCAAGCAAAGGACAGTTAGAACCAACAGCCTCCAGCCCTTTGTCTTCTACTGTGTCCAGAACCTGTATTAAGGAAATGATTTATGTTATTGAACAACGAAATCTGAAACGTGTATTAAGTGAGGTTCTTGAAATAAACATTTTCTTTGTGTACAGCAGAGCAATTTTTTGAAGACAGTCTCAGTGTTAGTTCAAAATGATTGACCAGGTTGACCAGGTTTGTCAACGACATGTAAGTGGTGTATTTGCTAGTCATATGATCTAACAGTATTACATAATGTATAATGACAAACCCATAATAGGAAAGCAAAATAGGAGAAAACTATTAGTTGTGGTATACATGCAACATTCACCAGTCTCCTGTGTTCCCCACCGCTTTGGGCTGAGACCTGTCTTTATTTGTCTAACACGGTATAGATAAAAGTTATATTATAAAAGCATTTTGGTTTCTCTTCCAAGCATTTCAACACATTACGGAAAGAGGGAATTTAGCTAAATTGCCTCTTAGATAATTCCTGGCATGGGTTTCAGATAATAAGAGGGCATCACCATCTATGGGTCACTCTTTGATTTCTTAACATTTACCGATCTCCTATATTCCCATCCATTTGGCCTGAAACCTGTTTATAATTGTCTACAAGACTACAACAGCATAAATAAAAGTAAATTAAAAAGCATTTTTGGGTTCCTCTTTCTAGCATTTTAACACTTTTGGTGAAGGGGCCAAATCGCCAATTAACTAAATTCCCTCCACAAAAGTTCTTCTAAAGAAAAACAAATTTATTTGTTTCCTGTCATCCAGGAAGACAGTAATGTAAGAATGAGGCTGGTTGGAGAAAAATAATTTTTGAGTCATTAGTGAAATATATATATATATATATATAAAAGGATTCTTACCCAGAGGCGCTGAAGACGTGGACAGTGCGCAAGAAGCTTGGCAAGTTCGCCACTTTGTAAAGCTGCGTAGCTTAAGTTCAAGAATGTTAAATTTGAAGATGCAGGGTATAGAGCTGGCAGATGAAGTACAGTGGCTTCCCACAAACCAGAGAGGGTGTGTATATTCTTGCAATTGTTGAATGCACTTTCAAGTTCCACACACTGGCGGGGTGTGAGATCTTGCACGAAAGTGCCAGTACCAAGCTCCACTAATTGAGGAGCACGAACAAGCAACCTTTGTAATTGTTCCAAAGAAATACTTTTGTTAACCTTCAACACCTTCAATGATTTGCACCGACTTACAAGTCTCTCAAGTGCATCAAAATTAACTTCACTACCCAGGTTCGCATAATTCAGCACTTCCAAAGATGTGAAGCTTTCAGGGAAGCAGCTCAACCAATTTCCACTTCTATCTTCAATACCGTTCTCATGGATGTCGAGCTCAGTCAAATTCCTGTAACAAAATTAAAATTTAGTTCACAGCGACAAGAAAAATTCAACATGAAAAGTCAAAGGTTGAACATCAAAAAGACAGTTTATAGATTTTCCAAATTTCTCACAAAAACATGTAAATAAGGGTTATTAAACCTATTGCTTTGACAAGGCCTAAGTAACGAAATAGAAAATACCCAGAAATTTTCTACAATTAATTTCATGTTGAAGTTCATGTTCATCTATTGCCTTTGACTAATTCCAAGTTCAATATAAGAAAATCAAGTTATGCTCAATTAATTATGTAATTGTAATTATCATACATGATACATTAGATGATTAGAACAATTAAGTGGCGATAACTTAATATCCAATTAATAGCACATTTAATGAATGAAGGAAGCTGATTGATGTAGTACAATCAACTATATGTTCCTGATATATCACACATCACTTGGATTGCAAGTAGTACGTAAATTTGCTTATAGCATGATCACTCGAATACAATTTAACTTTAGACCACAAGGCTCTGCAAATTGATGAAATAGAATAATGACTAGGTTTTGGTAGTGTAAGTGTGTAACTGATCTCACTTCATGCAATTCTCAAGAAGAAAAATATGTCCAAATACAAAAGCAATCAAGAAGAAATTATAACCATGCGACTAGAAAATTCAAAGAATGTCATCAAAACAGTTAAATGCCACATCACATAAACGGCAGTTTCTTATATTCTTTTTCTTTCCAACAGGGAGACAATATCGATCACCATTGACAAAGAGGATTCCACTAGATATAAGATGTTTAACTAGGAAGAATATGGAACAAAAATTACTAGCACCGGTGAAATATCGATGTTCACAATACTTGGGGCATTATCCAAATTACACACCATTATACCAAGACCTCTGCTTAATAATTCTTTCCAGGTCAACTAAAAGGAAATACATGAATCCACCGTAATGACAACTATGATCTAGGTTAAAATTCGACTCCTACTCCGGACCCATTATGTTCGGCGACCCATCAATGAAGAGTCTTAGGAAAATATTTTAAATTAACATTCGAAGGCAGATAAGGGAAATATTCTCTCAACCAATGAATATGGGTATAGTTGCAAGGATGATGACATCAAATATTATGCCAGAAATAAATGCATAATTAACAGGACAAACATCACATCAAATAAGAAAAAGTGGAAAAGTGAGAAGAAATACAGAAAAGAATTCCAGAAGTGGAACTTCTATTTCCACTAAACCCTTCTTATTAATGACTGAATAAAAGCAAATTCTCTGTTCCAAAAAGAAAACTAATGCTTTACAACTATATCAGAAGTCATGTTTGCCCAAACTCAACTGACTATTATTGTACTTTATAGCAAGTAACCATTCCTTGAACCTCTTACAACTCATAATGTTCAAAGAAACCATAATTACAAGAAGAAAACAAAGAATTTGCTAAAAAAAATCTAACTTCAAAAGTCAACCCCTAAAAGGAAATAGCTTATATCCAAATAAGTAACAAGCCAAAGTTCACATATCTTACCTTGAAATTGCTATAAGTAGTATATAAAGACCACTATAAAATTTACAGGATCAGGAATACAAACTATAGACGAAGTTTATGCATTTTGATTTGAAAATTAAGACCTTTTAAATATCAATTAACAGATTATACATGGAATCCACCGTGTTGGTAGCAAACATGAACATAGATAACAATTCCAAGCATCCCTTCATTCTTCCAAGAATATTTCACAATAAAATTCAACTAGATGAAAGTAAATTATTCCTCCAACAAAATTACTACCAATAATACTCATTATCATTATCAAGTATCAACTTAATTATTAATATATATATATATATATGGGATTTTGTGTGTGTGTGTGTGGGGGATGACATCAAGGATATGCCATCCATTAAATGATAAGTACAGGTCAAATGTCACATCTCAAAGAGACCAAAGAAAAAAAAAAAGAGAGAAAAAAAAGGTAAAAACACCTCTCTCTCTTTTTTTTTTTTTTAATAGTAGCAACAACAAAGATAAGTCATTTATTTCTCAACCATATGTTCAATTATAGCTTTTTGCCTTTTTAATGAAACCACTATTCAGATCTCTCATGAACAAAGAACCCAGAAACATGAACAAGAAAATGAACAATTAAACGCATATAAAATGAAAAAAAAAAAAAAAACTGCACAAATAACATAGAAATCAAACCTATCAAAAAAAAAAAAAAAAAAAAAAAAAAAAAAAAAAAAAAAAAAAAAAAAAAAAAAAAAAAAAAAAAAAAAAAACTCTTACTTGCAATGAGTGGTAATTGCAGCGAGACCATCAGTACTGAACCCATCACAGCTCAAAAGCGAAAGCACTTTGAAATTTGGAAAATTGAGAGCCAAAAACTCCAGACTCTCATCATTCACAGTCATTCGTTTCAATCTCAGTTCCTCCAAAAATGGATAATTGTTGGCGAACGCGACGAGCCAAGCGTGAATGTCTGCTCCCCAATCATGCGGGACCAGATTGAAATCGGAGAATCTAGGCTTCCCTTTTAGGGTTACGCAGCGAATGTTGGGAAACCGACGTGCCAGAATCTCCGGCGAGACCGAGTAGCAGTTTCCGATGAACACGCGAGTCCTCGACCACTGCTCGGCGTGGTACCAGTTTTTGCACACCAACGACACCGAGCTCCGGTCCTTGTGTGAAGTCAACAGAGCTAAAACTCGCTCGAGCACCTCGTCCGGGAACGTCGACGACGACGACGGCTGAGTCGACTCGGGCGAACTCGGACATTCCCGTTTTCGCTTCGAATACGACTCCATATCCCAATAATTCCCCAAAAACAAAACAAAATTGAAAAAAAAAATTAAAAAAATCAAACACAACCGTCAATCATCGGAGCGTGTTTTCTTCATTTGACCAGCAAAAACAATGAGGGAGATAAAATGGTAGATTCGGGTTTTTAGAGAAGTCGGATTCGGATCTACCAATAAAAACGAAATCTCCAAAGCAGAAATCTCCAAAGCAGAGAGCTCTCTCTCTCTCTTCTCTAGTGAATTGAAATTAAAATCGAAAACTAAAAAGCATTGAAGAGCCAAACAAAGAAGACTACACAGGAGCTTGCGTATATTATAGAAAAAAGTAGCAGAGAAAATATATAAATAATTAAATAATAATAATTTTATTAATTATTTATATGATTATAATAATTATTATTATTTAATTTATTGTCTGTGTTCAGTCCACCTTAGCTGAATTAGCTGACACAGACATGGCAGAGAGAGAGAAAAAGGCCATCTCGAGACCTAACCTGTGCCAGGGTGCGTATTGCGCACAGAGCACACCTTCTCTTATTTGCTGACACGTAAGCGAATTCGTGCAACTTGGTGCCAAAAGGGGAGGGGGAAGGCTGCGCAGTGTAACACCTGGCGCAGGATAGAGAGAGGGGTGTATTGGTTTCGGGTGTTTTCGATTCATTGAGTGAACGAGTGGTAAAAGATGATTCGAACTTTTTTTTTTTTTATGAGCCGTAGCACCTCCATTTCGAGATTGCCTCCGTTTTGATTATAATTTTTATTTCCTGTATTACCCTTGTACATGATATTTATTTACATCGACTCCATAGTCCATATTCGATTTTTTTTTTTATTCTTTAATTTTTTTTAAAAATATATATTATACTTAAATTTTCACTGTCTTTGTTATTTCTTTTAAAAAAGATTATATATCCCGAGATAATGAGTATTCGAGATGTGATATGGTTCCAAAGGATGAACGGGATATGGAAAGTTCTAATAAGATTTCATTTTTTAACAAAAATCATTTATTTTCTATTCCATGACCAAAACAGGGGGATACACGTTACACCAATCAGAAGAGAGATTTCAAGAAATGACAGATCTAATCACTCTATCAATAACAGAGCCAGATCTAGTGTATCATAATGGATTTTCCTTTTCTATACCCTTACCTACCTAATAAAAAACTTGAATCTTTTTTTTTTTTTTCTTTTCTAGTAATAGGTTAGTAAATATCATTTATTATAATAGAACATAATCAATCAGTCTTGAATTAAACTCGTTAATTAGTTTGAATAAACAAACAAAAATACCTAGTTTTTTTTTATTTTTTTTAGGCAAAGTTATGGGACATCCTTTGATTGATATCAAAATAAAGCACTTTTTTTTTTATCTAATTTTTTTGTCTTGGTATATATCCATAAATTTTTGTAATAGGGAATAATAATGGAAATTGAAATTTGCTGCTACATTTTCCTAAAATTCTTACTTAGTATAAAATAATTCATTATTCTTCACTTTGAAAATTTTGAAGTAGTTGACAAAGGTTCAAACTAACTACGAATAAATCTCTTTTAAAAGAGATAAGATTCAAAAAGACTGTTTTGTATTGATTTTTTATTTTATTTTTTAAATCAAAGACAATAAAAATGATTTATTGATATATTTTGAATGAGGGATAAGTTGGTGAATGGGCTTTTTACATTTTTAGCTGGATATAAATTAAAAAAGAACAAAGTGGAAAAAAAGAAAAAAAAAACTATTTTTAAAATTTTAAATTAGCTTTATTTTAATTTTTTTATTTTAAAATATACATAAAAAAAAAAACTATTTTAATTTTTTCTGCTTTTAAATTTAAAATTTTATATAGAAAACAGTCTCTAAATTTTTAATAAAAAACACTGTTTCCGAAATTTTAAATTATATGCAAAAGCCTTTACTTTTTTCTTTTTCTTTTTAATAAAAACTTAACATCATTTTCTAATTTTGATAATTATAGACACTTTGGTTTTTTTCTCCGTCAATAAATCATAATTTTAGGTTTGAATAAATAAGTACATATTTCTTCTCTAAGTGTACTTATATCAAAATTTTGGGGATATCTGTTTTATTTAAATCTTATGCAACGAAATATAAACCTATAACGACAATATCAAATAATACATGTGTAAGAAAACTCCACACAGATACCCGAAAATGGGTAATTGTCAAAATTGAACCCCACCACTTGCTGAATTGGGATATGCAAATCCTTTGAAGTAATGTACAAATATAGTAGATTTTTGGTGGATTATATTGCATAGAATAATTAGTTTTTGATGGAATGGCTTGATTTAAAAGCTTTCAATTATTCAAAATCAATGGCAGGGATCATAATTTCAACGAATCAAAGTCAAATTATAGCTTATCGTTTCAATAATTAAGTCAAATCATTATAATGCAGATAATATGTTTTGTTTGTTTGTTTTGATTTTTTCTCAAACCATATCTCTAATATAAATTCCTTTCTTTTTAAAAAATACTCTTTATCTTTAATTTATAATTTGGTGAAAAAATAATTGTACATCTTCAAAAAAATTATATTTTTTATTTACCCTTTAAGTAAAACACACAAACTTAACATAACATTAAAATAAAAAAAAAATAAAAAAAAAATTGAATAAAAGGTGTGACTACAAATTATTAGTATATAGTTGATATCAATCATAGTAATGACACCAAATTTTTCATCTGAAATTGTGTATTGATTAATGATTTTTTTTTTTTTTTTTTTTTACAATATCTATTAATTCAGGATCAGATATTTTTTAAAAAGTTTTCACCATTGATAGAATTCGAGCCTCTGACCTGGGAGTCATTGATTAATATATTTTTCAACTCAAATTATGTATCAATTAATATATAGAGTTATTTTTTACTGCATTATCTTGTTTCAATGTTTTGTTAACATGTATCTTATAGTAAAAATTCAAAATGCTTTTTGTAGGGGAAAAAAATCAAAATACTTGTAAATTAATGAGTGGTATTAATTACTCTATTTATCATAAAGATGTAACGACAAAAATCAATTTTATTTCGATTAAATGTAACCAATTTCGCTATGATCTCATGAAAAATTCAGTATTTTACTTTAGAGTTATAAAATAGTAGCTCCATATATAAACAATTGGCATTAAGACTCTGCAAATTATACATATTAATAAACAAAGAAGTAAACATTAGTAATATTATTGAAATTTCAATGATATTTTAAATTTTGAGTGATACATATATTATAAATACTATTAAAATAATTGAATCCTAACACTATTTTATACCCATTTGATTTTATTTTATTTTCAACTTAAAAAGTCATCTTCATCCGGTGAGAAATTATTTTCAAACAGTTTATATAGCCATTGATTTTGTAAGAAACCCGATAAACTTCTAACCCAATTTATATCATTATTGAAACAAACAAAGTCTGTTTGCTTGTTTGGATCACTGAATGAAATTTCTTGGGAAAATAGTGTTTTTTAGGCAAATTCCATTTTTTTTTCACAACAAAAATCTACTACTAAAAAAGGGTTGAAGAGAATTTAAATTATTTTTGAAAAAAAAAAAAAAAAAAAAATCTGTTGAAGAGATCCAAATCTTCAAAAACATTGACATCTTAATGGATTTTTTTTCTTTCTGACCAACCAGTTTTCATTGAAAACAAGTAAACAACATCCACCTTTTTTCCAATTACCCTCACTTAAAAAAAAAAATTAAAATTAAAAAGAAGGGCAAATTCGTCATTTCCTTACCCATAATAGCGTTATATCTTTCGGTTTTTTCCGTTATCTAACATGACATGAACCAGAAGTACAAAGACTTGTCTGAAGATCGGACCGTGCATCTGGGTTTAATTGCAATACTGCCACTGTCACAGCGTCAGTACTCAGTACTCAGTAGATCACCTGATAAGACTGTGTACTATATAATTTTCACCGATAAAAACTTAAAAAGTAAAATAATAAAAATAAAAAGATAAGAGCCACGTGAGGAATCCAGCTTTTTGGTCAGAAAGAGAACCACCACCACGTCGCCTTGATTTTTGTGACCGAATTTTTTTTTTTTTTTCCAACCCAACCCGCCCACGCCAATCAATCGGGTCAGGATATTTTGATAAAAATTTTTTCGAAAATCGAGGAATAATTTTATCATTGATAATCAATTTTAAATTATTATTTTATAAATAAAAAATCTTACAATTAATACCACTAAATCAATCTCACCTTATTAAAATTTAAAAAAATTAAAAATTAAAAGAAAATACATCACTCTATTATAACTATAATATACCAATATAGTAGCTAAATTATAGTTGCTAAATCGTCATTCGTAACATTAAGGGTGTGCTGCTCATCACCTTTTAGCAGAACTAGTAGTTCATCTCGCTTCCACTTGAGTAGTGAGGGGTTCAAACCCTATTATACACATTTTATAAACATGTGTGGTGAGTTTTCTTCATGTTAAGGGAGTAAATATTTGAACCGCACATGTATTGTTTGATATCGATAGATCTCGACAGTCCTATTATAATACTTAAAAATATATATATTAAGGGAGTGTTTTGCATGACTTTTTAAATAGAGCTTATAGGGTAGATTTTTTACCCATAGAGATTTTATTGAGTAGAGTTTTTAATATATATATATAAACTTTTGATCGTATAAATTATAAAAAATACGTTGACAATGTATTTTTAAAAAGAGCTTTAGGTCGTATAAATTAAAAAAAAAAAAAAAAAGTGTTGATAATGTATTTATAATAAAAGAGTTGTATAGAGGAATATCTCAAATTTATAAAAGGTGGTTATGACAGTTCATATATTTTTAAAAAGCTCAAAAAAAGATTTTTGGGAAAACCTAAATTTTTAGGCTTCTCCTAATAGACATAAAATAGTTTTTATAAAGTGTAGTTAAGACAATTCATATATTAAAAAAACTGTTTTGAGTTTTGCATTAAAAAAAAACGATTTTGATCCTTACAAAAGTCATTCCAAACATACAATAATACTCATTTTGGAAGAGCTTCTACAAGTAGAGCTTTTAGTGAAAAAGTTGTTTAGTTGTTTGGTCGTCAATTAAAAAAAATTATTAAAATATTTAAAAACCATTTTAAATGATAGAGTTATAATAGACATTTTAATATTATTAAAAAAAACTTTAAAAGATCTACTTGGAAAAACCTAAAATTTAAGCTTTTCCAAATAGACGTAAAAACAACTTTTTAAATCATCAAAAAGCTCTATTGAGTAGTAACCAAACGACAAAAAAATAAAATAAAATTGAAAATAGCCTTTTTCAATTAAAAAAGCTCTTTTAACTGATAGAGAAGCTTTTCCAAACAGACACTTAATACTTCTAATTAAAATAGGGGAAATTTCTTTCTACTAATTCAAATATAGTTTTTTTTTTTAAAATAAAAATAAAAAATCATTATAACTACTAAGTTATTTAAATTCAAATTAAATTATAAAAAGGAAAAACGGAAAAATAAAGCCGGAAAGACGGATTTGGGTAAACTGCAGCCCATTGCGGGATTCTCCGGTAATTGTTATAGGGTTCGTCGAGACAATTCTAACGGTTAAATATGTGTCTAAAGCCGACATCCTTTTAACCCTCATGGAAGTTTCTGGACGCATCCGGAATTATGTACTCTTGATTGTAATTGACGGATTTACCCCTTATTACCACTCGTAGGTTATGATTGGTTGGACCAGACCAGAGTCTCAGAGAGCGAGACTTGGGAAGGGAAAGTTTTGATGTGATGTGAGTATCCAACAACCAATCGTGGTACCCTCGTGCTTTTTTTAATTAAAAAATAAAATTAAAATTAGAGTGTGTCGTGTGGTCATTTTTATGACATTGATGCGCATGTGTTTCCCCCGAAATTACTGAAATGTCCTTGCTCATTTACACTTGTTTATTTATTTTTTAATTTTGACAAAGTGAAATCATAAATTGTATGCCTCTGGTATTAATGTGGTTGGTCGCTTAGTTGGTGTTGGTATTGTGATCCATGATTCGGAAAGCTTCGTTATGGCCTCAGGCTCTCAAAAGATCAAAGCGACATTCTCCCTCCAAGTGGCAGAAGCGGTGGCCATTTATCGTGGCCTTTAGCTGGCCATTGACACTAGCTTAATTTCGTGTAAAATTGAATCAAATGCTGAAGTTATTGTGGGTTGGATCAATTGCAAAAAATCTTTCTACTCTGAAATTAGGACTGTTATTGATGATATTCACCTTTTACTAAAGTAGGTGCGTTGTGTTTCTGTTAACTTCATTCCTAAAAAGACTAATCAAGTAGCTCATGTATTAGCTAAAAACGGTCTCTCTTATATTGAGGACATGTTTTGGCTTGAGGAATTTCTTCCCTGTATTGGTTCTTTAGTTTCGGCTGATTGCAATGCTTATTTGTAGTTCTTTGTTTCCCTAGAGAGAGAGAGAGTTTGTGAATTGTGACAATGATAGCTTCAAATTTGTACTACTAATAAGTTATTATTGACATTTAATTTTATGTGAATATTGCATGTGTGTGGATTGCCTTGACAATGGTACTTGTATTAGTTATTTCATTTGAATTATGAATACAAATTATACGTTTATATATATATATATATATTTGCATGAAATGATCATTTTAAAATGTATATATAATATAAATATTTAAACTTAAAATTTATATATGCATTTAATGAATGGTAGTTATATTTTATATGTTTTTATCGATTTAAATATAAGTGATATCATCAAAAAAAAAAAAAAAATACCCGATAACAAAATGAAAAATAAGAATAAGTAAGATAACACAAATCCCTATTATAAAAATTCCGTCTTTGTGATAAATGATATTTACTAAATACGACAATGTGTCAATATTGTAAGTTTGAATCGTCACACAAGAAAAGAAAAATGTTGATCAATTTTTCACATGATAACAAACTCTAGTACATTTAAACGCATTTCAAATAAAATATGAGATAAGATATATCCAATGATATACTTTTATATTTACACCAGGAGACGGTTCAAGTTGCATCTCCTTGGACATCCCCAAAACCTAAATTATTTGTAATTATATAAAAGAAAAAAAGTGTTTCAAAAAATGGTTTTTTTTTTTTTTAATATTATTTATATAAAATGGTTATTTGAATTTTGCAACGTTTTATTATAATTCATCCTAACAATATCACATATTACGGAGAAGTTTTGACAATTGCAACACTTCGAGTTAAAGTATGTAAATCTAGTGGTCTATATTCTTCGTCCTGATATATTTATTGAATTATTGTCTGGACGAATTGATAATATAAAAATATATATATATATATATATATGTATAAACATTTTGAATTGTCTTGGGCTCTGGGCTGCTCCCAAAAGTTGGAGAGTTTGATCGTGGAAACAAAACACAAGTCACGTGACTGATCAGAGGTCACAAGCACAAATAATGCCCTCGAAATTGTATAATTAAAGATAATTAATGATAGAATGATTAAGGTGGTATAATTTTCAATTAATTAACCGTGTTAGTATAATTAAACTGATTACTATAAATTAATAATTGAAATTAGTGGTTCAAACAGTTTTCTAGCTAAGAAACAGCTGGCACTCATATCTCACGCACCCAGTTTAGCTGCAGACACGTGGCCCCTTCTGTTAATTTATATATATATATATATCTGTGTAATTATTTTTTGTTTAATTTATTTTTTAAAAGTTCTTTTTGACCCTTCTCAAAGCTTGAGAGACACAGATGTAATTATGTATTGTTAAATACTTAAATGTCATTAGGTGAGTTAGGAAGCAATAACCCTACAAAATTCTCACATCACCTACCATTGTTATATTGTTATGTTTCCTTCAAATCCCACGATGTGTATTAACCTCTATATATATTAGGGGATTTTCTTAACAATGTTATTGTAGTAGTAAATATTTGAGTCGCACGTTGATATATTGTTTAATAACAGTAAATCCCAATATACTCTCACCAAATCGGTGTACTTAAAAAAAAAAAAAAAAATCTACAAGATGAGATACTATAATTTGAACTGAGTTCATAGAATTGAATTCTATCGGATGTGATTCGTATTGGATTATGTTTTGATCTTATTAATATTAGGTTGACACCGTGTATACAAATTTAAAAATAATTATTAAACTATTGAATCCATGTAATTAGAGTCGAGCTGCCGAGCAAACAGTTTGTGTATAATATATATAATTTTCCATATTAATTAATTTTATATATGTTAAATATAATTCCAAGAATGCAAAAAATAAAAAAATATTACATTGACTTTCTTTTTTTTATAAGTATTATAACAACTATTATAATAAGACTGCCGGGTCCTGCTAAGATCAAACAATATATATATATAGCCTGGATATTTACTCCAATAACGGGAGATAACTACTTCCACAATCTGAGAAGACATCCCACAACATACATGCTTGTAAAATACGTATGGTGGGTTTTGAACCTCTCACTACTTTATGTGGAAGAGAGATGCATTACCAGCTCTATTAAGAGATGATGTGCAAATATTAAAAAATAACTTTGAAAAAGCAATTAATAAAGAAAAAAGTAGCATATAGGTACTTTCTAATTTCCCATTAATTCTCTACGTATAACATTTTTTCTATTTAATTATGTAAGTGTTATTATTTTTAAATACCTGCATTTGTGTGACTTTCTTTTTTAAAATATCACAATAATTAAAGATTTTGAGAGGAAGTAGACTCGAATCTATGAGTCTACGATCTCGGGATGTAGATGTGAAAGGTAAATTACTAAGTCAATCTCATATTGTCCCATGTTTATGTGACTTGAACACGTGATATTATCAAATGAGCATCACTTACTATCATACCACCTTGGACGTGATATTTAATTATATAATTAACTTATCTAATAACTCTCAAGTGGGACTTGTAAATGAGATAATATAGATGAAGGTTCCACGTCATATATTGAATAAATAATTAGATAACAGTAAATGCAATGGTGGCATATTGTCCCAAGTGTGGCTGTGTGCTGATGTGAGGAGGAGTTAGCTAGATGGGGCTCCACCCTCCGGCCTCCACTGCCCCTTTTATGGACCCTTTTTCATGTTTTGACTGCCTTTTCAACCGTGCAAGGGATTAAGCTTATATGCAGTATGGAATTCATGCCTTCAACTCCCCGATTCGGATTTGGATTTGGAATCGGAATTGGAATCGGAATCGGAATCAGATCCGGACCACGTTGTATTTGAACTTCTCTTAATAGGTGATACCTAAATGTGTAAAAAATTACTAGGGATTGAATCTGCTTCCTCTACTTCTATCTTTGATGGAAGAAGTTGACTTAAAAAAGTAGATGCCAACTCAAAAACATATAAGACCTAAGGCAAAAATCATAAATTAGTCCTTTTGATAATAAATATCTTCTACGATAAAACTCTTTTATATATATATATATATATTGTAAAATAGATATGGTGAGACTCAAACCCTCACCGGTCATCACTAACACGGTGAAACAGATGTAAACATCATTTGAACTAAAAAGGAGATATGCAATTTAATTATTTCTTTCTCTAAATCCTCAAATGAATATATATTTTCAAGGTTAATCTCAATTAATTGAAAAAAAGCTATTATCATTTAGTTGGAAAGAGGAATAATTTTCTATAAGAATTATTATTTACATTGAATTGGATAAATATCTATGTTTCAATTCTTTATAAGATTACATAAATACGTACGAAAAACATAAAAATTGAATATAATAATAATAATAGGCCTTAATAAAAGGTTTAGGCAAGTGATCAGTCGATCAAACCTTATACGTTGCCTCACTTTTTAGGACTTGAGCCGGCATTGTGTGGAGGGGAATGTGCACATCACTTGAGTTAAGAGTATATGTGCAACTATATATAATTATATATATATATTTTCAATGTCACAAAATAGTTTATTTTTTTCACGATTATAAATAGTTCAGGGTTTGGAGGAAGAGAAGTTGACTCGAATTCACAACCTTAATATTATATCATATATATAAAGACATACCATCTGACCAACCTCGTACCGTCTTCACCGAGGAAATTCTTACCAAATATCATAAAAATAGTTTAATTATTTAAAAACTCTTTAAACGGCACCAAAATGCTATACTTACCCACTCAATAAAATTCTTCGTGGTAACTTGCATGTCTTGCATTATTTCTATCAATGTCCCAATCTAACCACAACCATTTTGGTATTGGCCATTGTCTAGAATTAAAAATGCTTCAGGAAACACATTACATATCTCGACAACTATCACTTTCTTCTTCTTTTGTCGCATGATTCTATGGTGAGAGACTGATCGAGAGGTCTTTTATGTTAATATTCGTGAGGAAATTCGACCAGTTTCGATTTTTATTTTTATTTATTTATTTATTTGATTTTTTTTTTTTTACGGTATCTATTTATCTACTAGGTATTTATTGAAGTTTTTACCATTTGTAAGATTCAAACCGCTGACTTGTGAGTTATTTACCCAAACCTCAAATCCGTCAATCTATCAATTAAGCTACGCCCATGCTGACATTTGTGAAAGAAGTTAATAAAATACATATGTGAAACAAGTTAATAAAACACATAGTGATGGAACTTTAGAAAATTTGTAAACGCTATAAATATTTCTTTTTCCACTTTTTGAATATGAAAAATAGGAAAATTGAAAATTCTCTGAAATTCATAGTCCTCACAAATCTTAATGCAATGGATTCCCACTAAAGAAGTATGTATATAAATATATATATATAGTCTTTCTATTGTCAGTTCGTCCTGACAATAAACATATCATGACGAAAAATGTGGACCATAGATTATAGAGAAATTTTGATAAGTGCATACACTTTGAGTCAAAATATGTAAATTTAGTGGTTCACATTCTTCGTCCTGATATATTTATTGTCCGGACGAACTGATAATAGAAAATCTGTATATATATATATATAATATATGATCCACATTCTTCTTCCAGATATATTTGGTATATCAAATAGATATTGTCATTGTGATTCAGTTAAAATAATAACATAACATAATTATAAAGATTACGGTCAAATAATATGATATGTGAATTATAATCACTATGTTAATATTTAAATGAAGCGATAAAAGATGTATTAGATACAATTCATATAATCAATCGGACATGGATTCAAAAATTCTAACATAGAAGATAAGATGAAAATGTTACTTGAACCAAAAATTTCACTCAACGCCAAGAAAAACAACACAAAGTCACGAACATATGGAAATGAAATTAATGGTCTTATCTTCTCCTATTCAAAGAGAATAGACGTCTACCCTTTTGTCCCCTGAAGTTTGAGAACCCCATGTTCAACAAACACGACTTTTTTTTTTTACTCTCTCACAAACTTCACATCATTATCCCCATCTTTGTTGCTTGTCTGGTAGAAGGCTAATTCTAGGAGAATATCATCAGGAGGGGGCTGGTGTAGTGGGGGGATTACACGTGGCAGTCGAGCTTCAGACCAAAAAAAAGAAGGAAGAAAAAACTTGTTTGATTTGATATTTTGATCTAATCCAATTCTCTAAAGTCAAGCCTAGACATGCGGCTGTACAATTACAGTGGATTACATGTGTGTGCCCCATGATAATAATCACGATGATAATGATGATGGGTTTATTGTGGCATGGGACTTGATGTTTTGATCAGCTGAGTTAGTATCACGTGATTTTTTATCACTTGGTGTGATTTGATATCATTAATGAATTTG
This sequence comes from Acer campestre, assembly GCA_954870605.1. Lineage (NCBI taxonomy): Eukaryota > Viridiplantae > Streptophyta > Magnoliopsida > Sapindales > Sapindaceae > Acer > Acer campestre. The sequence continues at coordinate 6,015,270 of OX940809.1, forward strand.
AGAGGAGATGTGTTTAAATCTTCTCAAGATTTCATCACTTGTGATTTCTTGGGTGGGATTGTTATCATGAATTTGAGAGGAAATGTGTTTAATGATATTTGAGTTTTGTTACACAAGAGAGTTCACTGTTCAGGATTTGAATCCTTCTATAATTATATTTGAATTTATTATGTATTTAGAATTAACAATTCCATTGATATATAGACAGTATCTATCTATCAATCTATCTAGATCAGGTATTTTTTGAAAGCAATGGCAAGGATTGAAGTTTTACTTAAAAGTCATTTGCTTAGATCCTAAACTCGTCCATTTGCTGGGCTACGCCCCTAAGGGCGCAAACCCATTGATATAGCACAAGTGTTTAAATATTAAGATTTTAAGTCCGGTGGTTACCAACCAATGTAAGAATGTGAGGATGTGAGAATATAAAGTGTAATATGGATAAGTACTTCTCTCTTATACTCTTGTAATTACATTCAAAAAGAAATATCTAAGCAACTATATTTTCTTAAATAAATGATTAAAGCATCTAATCATGGCAGCATGATACAGAAATTTTATCATGGGTTTGATTGACATCTTCAACTATTTACTCATGTTCGTACATAAATTTTGAAATAGAACAAGTAATGTAATACAAATTTATTTATTTTTGAAGGAAAATTTAGCTGCAGAAAGAATGGAGAACCCAAGGATCCCAAAATTGTGGTAACACACCACCTAAACAGTATACTCTTCAAAACGTATTAGAAGAATTAGAAAAAAATAATAACAATAACCCTACAAATCCTGGTAAATAGCAAAACTACCAAAGGGTTGGTTGCTTGTGAAATTAAAAAAAGATAGCTCTGGTAATTGACTCTTTAATTTTCTTCTAATTGTTGGTCGACAAAATGGAAGAAGAAGCTAGGAACCTGTTTCACAACACCTTTGTTAGCTGGTGGCCTCAAATGCGACTTGAATCCCTCCCGAAAATGAAACGCCTCATCCAGTCTGATACCACGAGTGCCCTCGTGCGCCAGCTTACTTGCTTGCTGATTGTTGAAATCATCAAAGAAATATAAAGAGTCAGCTGCTACCTACGTTCAATTGAATTGAACCAAAACTGTAAATTAAACAGATCCACGTAAATTACCTTGCATAGACTGAATACCAAAGCCACTGCGAGCTCTGGCCAATCGAAACCCAATCTCCAGGAAGTTGTGCAGCAGTTTGCTCCCCTCCCAATGGTGCAAATTGCCCCAAATGCCTGTACCTGGTCACATAATTATCGCAACAAGAGCATATCAGAATAACATTTCTTGATTTAGTACAAACCTCTAAATAACAAAGCAAATACCAGAACAAACTTACCTGAACGGCTGAAACCTATGGCGACCAGATCCCCTGAACCTGAGAGGACCTTCAGGATTTTGTTCACACTGTTCCATACGGTTGAAACATTTGGCAAGATAGGTACCTTGCTGAGCTGCAACCTGATAATGGAGAATGAGGGATATGTAAGTAGACATGTCTGATTAGATTAGGAACTTAAAGATAGTGTTGTGACTATATCGGTGTAACACCTGTGCTGTTGCAGGGAGATTTTTCATCTGAGAATCCACTTCAGAAAGAGCAGATTTGAATTCTTCGATGTTCAGTTCGATGGCTTCTTTGGCAACATCCCTTTTGGCCTCCTTTAATAGATCAACAATGCCGCTCATCTTCTTGTTCTTCAAATAAAGCTCTACTTGTGGGTATCGTTCGCAAATGTCCTTGATCACTTCTTCAAATTCTTTTACTGTAAGTGTTCCAGAATTGTCCTTATCTGCCTTGCTAAATATTGCTGCAATATCTTCCTGAAAACAGATCGCAAAAGTGAGTTAATTAAAGAAATCCCCATCAGCTGTATTATGCACAGTAACTGTAGCCCTTGCTATTTTGACATGTTCAAGGAATCAAACAGAAGGGTAACTATTTCTAAAAGAAGAATATTGGAACTTTAAAGGCAGTCCACAAGATGTTCAAAAATATATAATGAAAAGGTAATGATACCATGACTTTGCGCTGATTAATAGTTGCGCAATCACCCAGTGCATATATGCTATCGCATCCCTCGACTCGTAGCCACTCATCAGTTGCTAGAGCACGCCTATTAGTCTGTGTTCACAGGAGCAAAGTTTGTTTAGATGAATGTAATGAATACAAACAAAAAATCACTTTATGCAACCAAAATTCTGAAACACAATTGAAAGATGTAGTGAACCTAATAGAGGGAAGCAAGTCAGCAACAAAGAGTTAAGTTAATGGGTCTAATTTTACACACCTGACCAACTTGCTTCATGAAATCCTTTATAATAGGATGAGGTCCAATGCCGGTTGACCAGACAACCATTCCATAGGGAATAGAAGATGTTTCTCCATTTCCTCTTACTTTAGTAGATATGTCTTTATCAGTTACTTTCACGACCATTGACCCTAATTTCACATCAATTCCATCTCTTTGGAACTTGTCTTCAGCAAAAGATGTGATCCTTTTGTCAAACCTGCAAAACAAGAACTTAGCATATGAGTTGACTTTGATGAAAACAAATAAATAAATAACTGATTGAACTTTATAATCACACCTTGCAGAAGCATTACCGAATTACACATCAGCAGAAATATACATGACTAATTCATTGGGCATATAATAATGTATAGTTAAGTCATACAAGATGTGAAATGCATTCAACTCAATTACCAATGTTACGTTTAGCAGATGTGCTAATTGGTTTTTACATGTGCATCTCTAACCAAATTCAATAAATCTCATGTCTATGCTTGACTATCGATACAAAGAAAATCTGTGGCTTCAGACTCACAGTTACACAGAAAATTTAAATGGTTTCCATTTTTCAAATTGAACCGGCACATAGCTTTCATTTCTTATGTTCCTGTGAGCCGTAGATAGGAGAATATGGTACGTGACGAAACTCATAGTCCAAATCCCCATTAAGAAGGATTAGCAACCTTATTAAGGAAGGCTTTCTCGTTTGACGGTTTCACAAATTTATTATTTCAGAACTAGAATGCAAATAATACATGATTATCAAACTGCAAACACTTCGTCAACATAATTTTACACTTTAGATCCTGGACATGATGGTAAAATTCCCAAGAATTTTCAGAATGTTCAGATAGCTTAAGGAGCACAGACAAGTATATCAAATGTTACGTCTACCGTAAAGTCTTCCATGTTGTAACAGAGTTTGAAGTAATAATGCATCATAAACAACAAAGTAAAACTTGATGATGGAAAAGAAGTTTAAATTTCAAGATCTTACATGTTCAGAATATGATCTGCTGCCTCGAGAAGTGTTATTTTTACTGAATCTTTGACAGCAGGATATAGGTTCACTAGATCCTCATTTACATAATCATGAAGCGCTGCAGCAAACTCCACACCTGTTGGTCCACCACCAACAATGACAAAGTGAACCATTCTCTTTCTCTCTTCATCAGTTAGATTAGGAAGGCTAGCCTTCTCAAAGGAATCGATGACAGTCCTACGTATTCTCTGAGCATCCTCGACTTCCTGCATGAAAGAAAAAAACATTTCCTTGATACTAATGACATAATGTTCTTGTACATGTATGAACACGGAACAGAACAGACTTCATCCCTATCACCAATATTACCCAATTACTACTCAATACATGATTTCACAAATTCCATTTCGTTTTCCTCTTTGGTGTTAGCAACATCTTAATGAGAAGAAGCAGTTTATACAAATGCAGAAATTACCTTCAAGAAATGGCAATTCTCCTCTACACCGGGTGTATTGAATGTGTTAGAACGAGCTCCCATTGCAATTACAAGGTAGTCATAGTCCACAGCAAATTCCTTTTTCCCATTCAAATTACTGTTCTGATTAGATCGACAATAGACTTTCTTATTTTCTTCATCAATCTTGAAACATTCAGCTTCCCAGAAACAAACATCAACATTTTTCTGCTCAAGAGGAAAATAAAAACAAAGGAAGCGTTGTGATAATCAGTGCTTTGAGTAGAAGCATCAGTAAATGATCAATGCGCAAAGAATCAAACATAAAACTGCAACTTCATGATTATATAAATACAAAAACTAATTTTGGAAATTGACTCATTGAGTGTTCATTGTGTGTTCATTACCTTTCTAACAATGTTGCGAACAGGTTCAACAATGCTGCGAGCTTCCACAGTACCACATGTAACACTTGGTAGCAAAGGGGTGAATGCAAAGTAATTACGAGGTGATATCACCTGAACATCATATGACGGATGGTTGAGATTCTTCAAGAAACTCGTGCCAGCCCATCCAGTGCCGAGTACCACCACCTTCTTTTTCTTAAGACCGGCTTCAGGTGGAGCAACAGCATACGCACCGTCATTGGATGCATTTGCTTCAGAGTAAGCAATGAGGCCACCACCACTGCAACAACGTGCGCACAAACCAACAGAAATTGAAGATTATGCCACAAAAATTATTCTTAAAAATGACAATAAATTGACTTAAACAACTTCAAAATCTTGTGGATTCACTATGTTTTTCAAAATTCTATGGTGAAACGAACCAATTTTTATGATTTCTACAAGAGTAATTCGTATTTCAAATGGATCCACAAACTTAATAAAACAACAATCTTTTCCTTGTATCATCATTATTTAAATTTAGCAATTAATTCCATCATTAAACTCTAGATTTCTATGTTTTACACAACCACGTCACAAAAACACGATGTAACAAAATACAAGATGTACAGAGCGAAACAGAGACTTAAAAAAATATATTTGAAAAGAACACAACACGATTTGAGCTTCTTCTGGTAATGCAACCACTATATTAAAGGTTATAAAATTTAAATATATAGATGAAGTTTTTATGTTCGCGAGTAAATCATAGACAAAATCTTCACATCAGAATCTATTCATTAGCAGAACAAAAATCTAAATTAATCAAATCTTCAACATTTAAAATAAACATGCCGTGCTTTGTTATACACAAGAGATGCAAAATAGATCAACAAATAACCATGTTATTCTCAGATTTAGTAATATTTGCAATTTTTGCACTAGAAAATGTCAAAAATGGAAAAAAAAAATGAAAAATGAAAACAAACGAACAATGTCAATAGCAGAAATATAAAAGCTCAATAAACACAATAAAGCATAATAAAATCATAATAATTAGCTTGATTTATCATTTGAATAATTAGCTTTGTTTTACACATGAAATACAACATAGATCAACAAACAACCATGTTATACTCAAATTTAGTAATATTTGCAGGTTTTCACGAGAAAATGTCAAAAATGGAAAGAAAAAAAAATGAAGACAAACGAACAACTGTCAATAGCAGAAATACAAAGCTCAACAAACACGATAAAGCACAATAAAATCATAATAATTAGCTTGATTTATTTATCATTTGAAGGGAGAAAAAAAAAAAAAAAAAAAAAAAAAAACAGAGTAGTACCTGACGGTGGAGACGACAATCAGCTTAGAAAGCGACGGATAGTCATGGAAAGCTCTAGAAAACCTCTCGAAGAACGTATAGCTCCTCATTTTTTGTTATCAAAAACAAAAATAACAGAGAGAGAGAGAGAGAGAGAGAGAGAGAGAGCTACACAGTGATTTTGGTTACGGAGCAGAGAAATTTTGAATAAGTAGTAGAAGAATAGAATAGTCAGAGAAGAAAGAGCAAGGAAATGAAAAAGAAATGTAATAAAAGAATCCAAAAAGGTAGGAGAGAGGAGGAGAGGAAACGTGTTGTGTGTGAGTGGAGGTGGCGAGAGTGTATATTTCGTCTCGATTTGCTGTCAAATTGGCTCCGGTTTTCTCGCTTTACTTGGCGGCCAAGAATAAATACGCCACGTGTGCTGCGGTGCCCAAATGAATATTGCTGCTTCATTTATTTTTTAACTTTTTGGGGTTTGACTTTTGTTGATCTACAGATTTGTGTTTGGTGAGAAATACAGATTCTTATTCGGTGCACTGCTGAACGCCACACAAAATGTGACATGTGGCAAAACAAAAGAAGTGACAGTTGTCATTATTTTAGTTAAAAAATATATTTATTTATTTACTTTTTCTATAAATTTATTTGACTAAAATATGTTTTTAACCGCTGGAGTTTTAAGTCTTAAAATTAAAGTGATTTTGTCCGTTTATTTTTTTAACTTATATCGTAAATAAGTTTTTTTTTTTTTTTTTTTTTTTTTTCATTCACTTAATCAATAAGTGATAATTAACATACTAATATTAATTTATTTAAATGATCTCTGGTAATTAAATTATTATAAAAAGATCCTCAATAATGTTATGTCTCTTGCTAGTCATATTGAGATTCTTATTTCTTATGTTACTAGGAAAGCCATAAGGCTACTCATGCCTTAGCTAAATTAACTTTTATTTTCTCCGAAGATTTCTGGTGGCAGGACTCTTGTCCTCCCTACCTTGAATCAATTATAAAGAACGATTGTATTGTTTAGTTCGTTTTTTAATGAATTTCCCTTCAAAAAAAAAAAAAAAAGATCCTCGATGATAACAAGATCTCAAATTTCATCAAATCTTAACCTTAAAGTTGAATTTCATATGAGAAGGAGGTGGAGTAACTAAAGTAAGGCGACAATACCTCCATAAATCATGAACGAGGAGGACTTGTAATTAATAGGAGGCGTTATAATGTAGGAGACCTACAAAATTGATGACGGAGGCTACCAAACTCTTGGGCCCTCTTGCACATGATTTTATTTATTTCAAATAATATAATTAAATTATTATTACTTTTTTGGTATAAAATAATTGATAAAAACAAATGGTATTAAAATAAAATTACTTAAAATAAGGGATATAATAGTAAAAAGAAACTACTTGATATTTAAGTGAAAATGTCAAAACAAATAAAAAATAAGTTGGTGAGTGTGAATGATTAAGATCTATCAAGCACTTGAGAGTTGAGAATATTCAAATTTAAGTTAAAATAAAAGACTTTTGTCAAAAAAAATAAAAATAAAAATAAAAGTTAAAATAAAAGACTACACCTGATATTTATTCAACACATCTAAAAGATTATGAGATAGTGAGAATGTGAGATGTATAATTAAGATTTTAAAATGGCAAAAATTATAACCCCATCCGCATTAATTTTTCTTGTTAAACGGCGATTCTATTAAAAAGGGGAGTTGGTGGAGAAAACAAAGTTAGAACTAACAAACATCAAATCACATGCATGCATTCGGATCTCTCCTGACCTAATATTATTGTCGTCTAAATTAATAGTTTAGATTAATTATATATTTTAATTGAGTAAAACATAAAAATTAATATAAACAAGTCGGAATCATCCTCAACTCCAATAATACATTAGACGGACAATTTTTGGAGTTGATGCAAAAACTATCCACCCCTAGTTATACATATAAGAGAAAGATGTCAATTCAAAGTCTTCTGCAACATGCATGTATGGAAAAATGGACTAGCATCCAATAAATACTAAAGTTTGATCACTTTGATTGGGACAATGATATGTCCATCGAGTAGTATTGCTTGACTTCGTCAATCCAATTACTTTCAATAGAAACTTATCTCTCTTTATCGGTTCAAAATCATCCATAGCCACATAACTTTAATTGACATATATAATCCATAAGATAGATATTTGTTTTAGTAGATATAACCACACTCCATTAAATTGAGAATCATTAAGCTCAAAAATATATTGAGAAAAAGATCTAGATCCCTTGCTTTGACCTTTACCCTGAATCCAAGTTGGAAAAAGGAGGCTGCCGAAGTATGGGAGAGCTCTTCAAAGCCACACAAAAAAAAAATTGCAACGAAGACTTGCGCCGTATTGATTTTTCTAGAAGAATTCTCTTGCCAGCCTGTGTTTAATTTACATGTTTATTCCAATATTTAATATTATTTCACACATGGAACATGCTTTTATTTTAAGGCATCTGAAATGCTTCCATATAAATATTGGTCCAGTTATTTATTTATGGGACAAGTTCATTTCTAACCATTTAGAACATCGAGTAATCGTTTATAACCTACTTTCAAAATTTAATTGTTTATAGCCTACTTTTTGTGCTATTACCGCAATGCCCCTATATAAAAGCCCCCATCTAAAAAAAAACCTTCTCTCCACTCTTCTTCTCTTCCACGACCTCCATTCTTCTCCTCTTTCTCCTTTCTCTTCTTCTTCCATTTTTAACTTCAAAAAAACTTTGATTCCGACTTTTACAAAATCAATTGGAATGGAAGTTTTATTTCGACTTTGATTCCGACTTTTACAAAACTTTGATTCCGACTTTGATTCCGACTCTTCCGATTTGAGGGAGATTGCTTAGGGAAGTTTTTGAGAAAATCAATAGGATTAGCTCTTGAAGTGGTTAATGTGTGTAAAATCTTTAAGTTTTTGCATTATTTTTTATAATTATAGTTTATATAAACATGGGTTCTGTGTTATTGTAAAAAATTGGGTTGGATTTGGCAAGATCCATGAATTTTTCACGGAATCGAAAATTTCCAGAAGGTTTCACGTTTTTGTGAAAAAAACCAAAGGTTTCACGAAATGTTGAAAAAAACCAAAGGTTTCACGTTTTTGTGAAAAAAACCAAAGGTTTCACGTTTTTGAAAACGTGAAACCTTTGGTTTTTTTCACAAAAACGTGAAACCTTTGGTTTTTTTCAACATTTCGTGAAACCTTTGGTTTTTTTCACAAAAACGTGAAACCTTTGGTTTTTTTCACAAAAACGTGAAACCTTCTGGAAATTTTCGATTCCTTGAAAAATTCATGGATCTTGCCAAATCCAACCTAAATTTTTACAATAACACAACCAGAACCAAGTTTACTTGATGATCTCAGTTTCCAGGACAAAATATTTTGTAAAAGTCAAAATCAAAGCTTCGTGAATTTGAAAATGAAGGAAGAAGAAGAGAAAGAAGGAAAGAGGAGAAGAACATGTCTCCTGGAAGAGAAGATAAATAAAAGAAAAAAAAATTAAAAATTTTAAAAAATTATGTTAGTGGGGGTATTTGTGTAATTTTGGCTAGGAATTGAAAGAATTTATTACAAAATGGTTATAAACAATTAAAATATGAAACAAGGCTAAAAACAATTTTCCAATAATTTATTTGGCTATAAACAGCAATTAAATTTATTTATTGTACTTATATATTCTGATTGAAAATATTGATTCATCACGGAGTGATTATATTTCAAAAATGATGTATTGTAGCAAAAGGAAATTTTAATCATAAAAAATGGAATTTGCTATTGTCTAGAATTAAAAAAATAAAAATAAAATAAAATAAAAATCAATGGTGATTATGGGTTTGGTGTTTTAGTCATGTACCTAGTCTTGCTGTTAATTTTGTCGAAATTAAAGAAAATAATAGTTAGGGCCTTAAGGGTGTTGGTGGTATTGCTGATGTTTAACGTTAACTTTTCGATAGATAATCAATCGATCCAATAAAAAACCAAGTGAACAAAATGTTAATTTTACTTGCCAACATGAGCGTAACTCAATTGGTAGATGGACGAGTTTAGGGTTTTAACAAATGACTCTAGGTCAGCGACAATTGGTAGATGAACGAGTTTAGGGTTTTGGTAAATGACTCTCATGTCAACGGTTTCAATCCTATCAATAACAAAAACTTTATAAAAAAAATACCTGATCCTAGATTAATAGATATTGTCAAAAAAAAAATACTAATTTTACTTTAATGATCTCAATTACTTGAAAATGTCTAGGTTTATAGTAGGAATGTATGATTAATTAGGGGAATGTTAGGTAGTGGGAGACTAAATTTCCTTTGATGTATAACCTCATCTTGCCTTTGGCTACTGTTCGTCGAAGGATTAACCTTGGTGGATGTCCTTTTCAAATCTATCTTATTCGTTAATTTATTTTGGTAGTTGTCGTTCAATGAGAGCATTCTATACGTAAGGATGGGTGGTCTCCGAACCATTTTGCTATTTATCGATTGACCAACACTACTTTGTATCTCCTAAGGTTGGTTTTACGATCATGGCCATCTTTGACCAAATGTGGGATGATGACATGAGGGGTCTTTAGTCATATGTTTTTTTGTTGAAATCTTATATTAATTTGGGGCTTTTAGGGTGGAGATCGAGAGGACTCGAACCTGCAACTTATTGATGTATGTGTGAGAGATTTATCACCGAATCAACCTCATCTCGTCTCATATACCCTTTTCTACATAACAAATATCGTACATGATTTGTATAGATATGATTTACTTACTAATTACTATAAATATCAGAAAAGTTTATTCATTTTTTATGAAACTTTTGACCTTTTTGAACTCGCTTTTAAATTAAAATCTAATTAGTATTAATTGCTTAATGGTATAATAACATAACTAGTAACAAATATCATAACGATTTAATTTTATATTCTAGATTAAATATTAAAAATAATTTCATTCGATTGCCCTTAATTACCCTTATAAAATACAATAATTATCAATTGTCATAGTTTGATATTTTGATTCAATCCAATTTTACACATAAAATGTAGCCAAGAAATCATAAAACAGTGAGGGTCAAAGTGGTCAATCTTGATAATGAAAATCTGGCCCATCTTGATTACCCAAACTCGAGCCCAAAGACAAAGCCCATTATTACGTTTTGATAGCAACAAAGTGGACAGAAACCAAACACAACAAAACAAAACATAACAGAAAACAGAACAGGAAAAACAAATAAAACTAGCAGAAACACAAATACATAATACATTACAAGAGATGACATGAGATGACATGAGATGAGAGAAAGAAATGATTTTCTGTCCATTTCTGTATTAATAAACTATTAAAAGAGAAGCATAGAAAAGACTTGTGTTAGGTTGTGGAGAGTGCAAGAAACATTAGCTCGTGGAGAGAGTTCGAGCCCCACCATAAGGGTTCGTAGTTATCGCTTATCTATATATGTGGAAAGTTTTATTTTCAATATTCGTAGGAATAAATATCTTCCGTTTATCGCTTAATATGGCATCTTTCCTTGAAAGAAAGGAAAAAAATCTCTTGAAAGAATTATAAATTTAGTAATTTACGACTAAATTTTATCATATTTTGATTTTAACCTCTTAAATCTTTTATTTTAACATAAGGGTCCTTCCAGACAAAGATTGTTGATTTCGTCCCTACCGGCAGACCACTAACCTATCCAGTGTGTTTGATTTAAAAATACAAAAATCATAGATTTTCAGAAGATAGAGATGCGAATTGACATGTACAAGAAAATGAAGAAAGTTTGGCAATTAAAACTGTTTTAAAGCTGGCCTTTTCTGTTGAAGTTTATTAAAAGATTGCCATCTAATCAAGTAGTCACTTAATAATTTGTCGATAGAATTGTATTCTTCTGCCACCATTTTTGATTCATTTGATGTTGGCATCTTATCTAATTATTGCAAATTGCGAAAACACCATTATCCTTTCTTGAACAACTTTGTTCAAACACGTCTCATTGCATTTTCTCAAAACAATTTTTTAAAAAAAAAAAATTGGTAAACTCCATAAAAAATCAGGGCACAAATCTTTATAAAGATTTAATGATTTATAGATAAATTTGATTCGTAAATATATTGTTTTCTTAAAAGAAGTACTTCTTAGTTCTTCCCATTCAAGTTTTATAAAAGTACGTTTGGGAGAGTTTCTCAAGTAAATCTTTTTGCAGTAGATCTTTTAGAGGTAGAACTTTTAAATGAAAGTCGTTGGTCGTTTGGTTGTCAATTAAAAAAGAGTTTTTTTAATGAGAGAATTACCAAAATACTCTAGCAAATATTAAATTATAGGATTATATTGAAGATTTTAATGTTTTTTAAAAAAAACTCAAAAAGTCTAGTTGGAAATGCCTAAAATTTGAGCTTCTCCAAGTAGACGTAAAACAACTTTTTTAATCGTTGAAAGCTTTACTGGAGCGTCAACCAAACGATAAAAAAAAATTAGCCAGTAGACAAGCTCCCCCAAACGGACACTAAATTTTCAATTTCTGCAATGAGAATTTTCTTTGATAAAAAGATAATATAATAGTTGATTGATTTGATTATTATATCAACCTAATAACTTTTGAAATGGTTAAATCAACTTGATCTTATAGTTATTAAATTGTTACTAATTACTAGAGAGGTCCCATTTAAGAAAAAAAAATATCTTAAACTTTTGATTTTGTTAAGCTTGAATTATAATCCAATATGTCACTTGTTGTCAACGATTTCTTAGAAGGAAAAAGGAAAAAGAAATTTTGATTGTTTGTTTGACTAATCTTTCAGATGGTTAAATTTGTGGAATTGTCTATCTTTGAAGACTTACTTTTCAAAAATAAAAATCTATCTTTGAAGACTTGTTTGATGTATTTTTTTTTTTTTTTCCAATAGAAACATAAAATTTCAAGGGGGCAGTTACAGCTTTAGCCCACTATCTCATTGTATAAGTGTGACTTTTGAAAAGCTTACCCGTTGAATAATATAAATCTATGAAAAACTTCTCAAAAGTTTATGATAATTTTCGGAAAACATTTTAAATATTTCTCTACTCAGGAGGACTAAGTATTATTATTATTATTATTTTTTTTTTTGAAATACAACTACTACCGGGACCCGGTGAGATTAGCTGCTCCCACAAATCGGGAGAAAACTCCCCACACATGCTTGTAAAATGCTCATGGTGGGACTTGAACCCCTGACCACTAGGTGTGGAAGGGAGATGCACAACCATCTCTACTAGGAGGTGATGTGCAAGTATTTTTTATTTTATTTTATTTTATTTTATTTATTTTTTTTAATCCTTTATGATTAAATATATAATATAGAGAAAATATATATATATATTTATAAAATTAACTACTGGATTCTAGCGCACCTTCACTTTTAGTAAAATGGTTGTACATTTTCTCTCTCACATTTGTCAATTAAATCAAAAAATGTAGGTAAACCACTCTCCTATACTGAGAATTGCATTTCGAACAATGTTTATAACAGTTGATTTTCGTTAGGTCCTATGAAAATTATCTATCCATGATCAATGAAGTAAATATCCATACTTTAATTGAAATATTATTTATATTTTTTCATATTTTAAGGAGACCGATACAAAAAAATATCGTTATATTTTCCACCTATTTAGAAAATATTAGCAATATTTCTACCGAAATATCCAAAATTTTGTACACTTATAATTTTTTTTTTAACCAAATCTCATATTTACTCCCTCGTCCATGACCAAAATAACAATACAAAAAATCAGTCAATCGATATTTCCAACACAAGAAATTAAAGAAAAAAAAGAAAAAAAAGTTCACTAAGCAAACAGCTGGAAACATGCTTTATCAGTTTGCATATAATTCAGCACTGGATGAAAAGGAAAAAAAAATAAAAATACACAATTTATGGTAGTCTTTCTCTTCCTTTTCTATGTCATATCTCTATCATTCCAATGTTCATGAACTTCTTTTTTGTGCCTTTCACACCTTTTATCAAACACCACTTTGAACCATAAACAGTAACTTCACTTTCACTCCAACCCATGTTGCCACCTGTCCCCTTCAAAGCAACCCAGCCCTCCCAAACTCTAGACATAAAGTCTCAACTTGGTAGATTATTAGAATGTGTTTTGTACTCTGTCGCACTGAAGTATTTCTCGACCAATTCAGAACTCACCGAACACGCATTGACACCAAAAAAAGAAGAAAACAAAGGGTATATTAGTCAATTCTTTATACTAATTTAAATCTTCGGATTTAGAGATTAATTGCACCTTGAACATTGGCATAATCCATAGGTAAACCAAAACCCATGAATAGACCACGCCGTGGTTTGGTGGAAAGGACATTCATTTGATAATGATCCAGGTTTGAGTTTTCGACAACGCAAGTAGTATATCAAAAACCAAAACCAAACACTATCTTAAAAAGGAAAAATTTTGTGTTAAAATTGAAACTAACAGTATAATCAGTGGAGTTTTTATTTTTACCCAGCATTAGTGTTTTGATTGTTTTTATCAAACTTTCAACTGATAAGACAAAAATACCATTTCTCAATTAAACACATAGGTATACATAGGTATTCTTCAATTAAACACACCAAATGTTTTCTGAAATTAAACACACCAGTTTTTTCTAATTAAACATAACACACCAGTTTGTTCAATTAAACACACCACCAGTTTAATTTCTAATGTGTTTAATATGGTGCATGGGTAAATTTGTCTTTTCAGTGGAAAGTTTGGAAAAATAATGAAAACACTAATTCTGGGTAAAGATAGAAATCCCTTAATTTTTTGGTTAAAAATTGCTATTTCCTCACAAATTTAACCTTAAGAGTATCTCTAATAGTCTCCTTTGGAGACCTCATTAAATAAGAGTGGATGTTGTTGTAAGGGGTTAATAAGAATATATGTGTTCCAACAATACTCCTTTAAATGACTCCCTTAATTATTTATTATTATTATTTTGATGTTTTACTTTGTAATTATTATTGTAAAACAAATTACTTAATGGATAATAAATGATATTGGGATTTAAAAGTTAAATATCTTATGCTTTTCAAAATATAAAATAAATTTTAATACGTGGAGCTCACTTAAAGGGGGTTGAAGCCACCCCCTTAATTAAGGGAGTGAATTCCACCAAAACACATTTAAGGGATTTGTTGGAGCTGTAAAAATATACAGTTTATCCCTTAATTAAGTTAAAAGGGGGTCTACAAGGGAGACAGTTGAAGATGCTCTTAAGGGGTTCCCTAAATCCCCTCATTAGCTAAAATAGGGAGCCAATTTGTTTTTTTTTTTTTTTTTGGCACTCCAAGGGGCTCCCTATTTTAGAGAGCCTCTTGGTGGCTCTCCAAATGTAGGGAGCTTCCTATCTTCTCTCTCTCTTTTTTTAAAGAGCATCTCCAACATTAATCTATCTCTCTTATTTTTACAATTTAAAACAAAATAAATTTATTTATATTTTAAATTTAAAAAATATTAAAATATTAATGGCTAGCTATAATAGGGAGGATGGTTAGAGTGATTTCATGAAAAGTTGCAAGCTAAAATGTAGAGAACATGGGTAGAGATACTGTAATCACCTCAAAAAAAAAAAAAAAAAAAAGCAAAAATAAGGGTATATTAGTCAATTCACTCTACACAATTAAATTTTTTTGGTTCGGTGATTAATTGCACCTTGAACATTGGTATAATACAACGTAAACCAAAAACCCATTAATCAAAAACTTAAAGACATTCCAAAACCCGGAACCGAAACCCAAAACAAACACTATCTCCAAAAAAAAAATATATATATATTATATTTTTAAACCTTAATTACCTCTAATTAAAACCATTATTAATTAATATTAGTTAATCCGAGATTAACTGAACCTAACACACGCCGGAAAATCTCCATTTTCCGTCGAATTTCGCCGGAGAAATATCAATCTCTATCAAATTATTCTCTTCTTCTCCATGAAAATTTTCCACCGAACAATCAAAGTCTCTCTTGCTGTTGTTGTTGTTGTTATTATAACTAACGTTATCGAGACCACTATCGAGACCGTTAAGAGCAATTTCTATCAACCCTTCTCTATCTTCATCTTCCCACCTGAAACGCACGTTCTCCGGTGAACCCCAGTCGCCGACGGCCATGAAATCACCGTCCGACGAAGTATCGGAGTCCGAATCCGGGTAATACGAAGACAAAGACGGGTACCTCTCGATTCCGAACCGGTGCGGATCCTTATTCGGATCTTTGTTCTCGTCGTGTTTCTGCTGCTGATCATCTTCTCCTTCTTCACCTTCGTAGTACGCTTCGTAAATGACATCCAACGGAGCCCTCACGTTCCATTCCACGAACTTCTCTTCGAAAATGGGGTCCGGGTCGAAACCCGATTCTTTGCATGTAATGACCCGGTTGTGATGATCTTCAAGTAAAGACTCGGATTTGTTCTCAGCTTGGTCGGCGTCGACGACGTCGTTTCTCTTGTTTTCGTTGTTTTCAGGTTTTTCGTCTCTCTGTGTTGCACCGAACCGGAGGAGAGTGAGCAAGAGAATTAAAGTGATTATGAGAACCGGAGAGAAGACGACTTTGAAGCAAATTGGAGGAGGGAAGTAGATGAGAATTAGAATGTACAGAGTTGAAATAGTTGAAAACAGAGGATCTGAGGACAGAAAACATGCAAAAGAAATTGTTTTTATGATTATGGAATTTGGATTTTCGTTTTCGTTTTCTTCCATGGAGAGGTGGCTTAGATTTTTATTTTATTTTTCAAAGGAGAGTTTGAGACATTTGATTGGAGAAATTGGACGAGGAAAATGAGGACGGAATTGGAATTTTAGAAAAGGAAAGAAGAAGAGAAAAGAGAGGTTTTGGGAGTTTTTTGGATGAGAGGTTTATAGGCTTTTGTTCTTTCCTTTATGACTTTTTTTGAGTGTGTAAGAGACTAAAGAGCAAGCCCTGAAATAATAATAATAATAATAATAATATTTGCCTAATTAATGAGAAAATTATTTGAAATTTCCCAACAACACCACTTAATTTTAATTTATTTAGAAAACTCCTCAAAATATCTCTAAAATGCTTACAGTGGGACTCGATCCCCCACCATTAACGTGAGAGGGACATTTGTCATTTGTCTTCATATTATGTATGAGTAGGTATGTTAACGTATCATTAAATCTTATCAACTATTAGTTCAAGTGATGTGCATCTCTCCTTTCATTTTTGTGGCGGGGGGTTAAGTCTTTGAATCCGATAATTGTCATGTATGTAAAAGATGAATTGCACAAACAACATTACTTAAGAGGGGATGTGCAACGAATTTGAGTAAATATAGATTCATAAACAATACCATGAATCTTCGACAGGTTTGTCTCCCTTTGTTCACTTTTTCTCTCAAAATCTCACGAATGTTCTTTCTCAAACTCCTCCATTCATCGATTAATAATGCATTAAACCCTGTAATTAATTGACTGAAATGTAATTAAAGAGATTTCCGGGCCAATGAAATCTTCAAGATCTTGAATAAATTAGATGAATCAAATTCGATCATTATTCTTCACCTCTTGCTAATACTAACCAGTACAGTTCCAAAATTACATGCGGTACCTTCCGAAATTAATCATTGTAAGTATAGTTCGGAACGTTTCTAAAAAAAATAAGTACAGTTCGGATAATAACTCTCACTATTGGGGAACCTGTGTCACGGGTGAAAAAAAAAAGAGTACAGAAACTCCAATATAAGCAATAGTGGACGTGGTATGAATAAATTGCATGAAAAAAAAGTAGTTTTGATTTTATAAACTAGACTGATAGATTTATAATAAATTAAAAAAATTGAGGACTTAAATCATCAACAAGACAAATAAATTAATTAATATTTCAAAAAAAATAAATAAACAAGACAAATAAACAATTTTTATTAAAAATTATTCGAATATATAGATTCTTAATTACTTGTTTAACTAGCAAATGAAATTCATTTATCAATACCAACGCAGGTTGGTTCTAGTGGTTCGGCACTCCTTCCCCTTAAGTAATGTATCGGGTTTAAGTCTTGTGAATGGAGAAAACCTGTTCTGGGAGAGCTTTACCCCTTAGTGAGCCGACCTGGCCCAAAACCAGATTAGTAGAAATCAGTGGCCCTCCGGATACCGGTGCGTTAAAGCAAAAAAAATCATTTATCAATTATTGAATATACATATGAATTTCAATCAAAATCAAGCATGAACTTTTCTGTTTTGAGTACAAAGCCAGCATAGCTATGTCGACCCCATATTATCAAACACTCCCTATCTCAGCTTTGCTGCACAATTTTCGCTTCAATTTGAAGGCTTGCTCTCGGAATAATAATATCACTCAAGCAAGCAAAACCAAAAAAAGACTAGTACCCCATAATCTATTAATTATAGAAAAGTTGGAAAAAATATATTAAAAATTCAAATAACAGTAGAGCACGAGAGAATAGCCTTCACTAAGATCGGGTGCATTCGAGGTTCGCCCAAACCTAGATCGAGCGAAGCTAATTTTATCAAATTGGAAGGTCGTGGTAGAAAATTTTAAAGAAAAATGTAAATATTATTATAAGGAGGAGGGGGTGGGGGTGGTGTAAAATCAGATAAATTTAAATATCTTGTGTTTACAAAAACTTTGGGCAAGGAGGGATCATGGCCGCTTTGGCTTTGCTTCGCCACTGCAAACCAATAGCAATGATATTGTACCATACATAATTAGTTTAATCCGGACGATCTTAAAATTGTTTAGTTTCGTAACGTTACAAAACAAATGTTTTGTAATTATTTAGTTTTGTAATGTTACAAAATAAAGGTCTTGAGATTGATTCAATGATATACTCATCACATTTATATCACGAAGTCATAACATTTATATCACGAAGTTGTGAGTTCGAATCCTTTCTCTTCCAAAACCCTAAACTTATATAATATTTTTAAAATACATATATTTTTTATAGAACCGTCCTAACTAGAGAAACATTATATCAAGTCTCAGTCAATGTCTTCTTCTCCTTTTTCCACTTTGTGACACAATTTTTTTGTTGGCCATCAATCTTTTCATTTCCTTTATTTTTATGTGATAAATGACAATGGAAGTTGTCTTGTTATGTGGGGGAGGAATTTAATTCCTTTTTTTTTTTCTTTCTTTTCTTTTTCTTTTTTTCCTTTTCTAATATGTGGGCAACATGTTGTGGGGAAGTACTAGTGAATAGTGATATATGCTATCCTTTCTTGTCTTTGATTAGACTATTCATCATCTATTGGTAATTTGTCGATTAGTGCTTTGAACAATTGAACCTAATTAAGCTTTTATATATTTTCTCGTGTCTTTGCCTATCTTCAATAGCATTAATTATATTCTTCAATAAGATTGTGGAAAAGATACAAGCTCAATTTGGTATAATTATTTATTTATTTATTTATTTATTTTGAATGTGACTTCATGGTAAATCACTTTTAAAATACTCTGTCTTGTATTTTTTTTTAAATAAAAAATATATTTAATATCTCTGCATCCTCAACAATGTTAAAATCACTTAATTTTTTTTAATTAATTAATTTCACAAAAACCATGGGCCCACAAAAACCAATCCTCCCAATTTGGACAGATCACAATGGAGGGAGAGAAGATTGGAGGGGTAAAGACAAAAATGCCCTCTATTTTTATACTAAAACCTCCAATTTTTAAAAGGGCAATATAGTAATTTTATAAATTATATACCAATCCATCCATCCATCCAACCTTCTTTTTAATACCAAACAATATGGATGATTGATGTTATCCTCTCCATCCCTCCTATTTTCTCTCCCTCTTAATTCATACATCCCTCATACTCTCCCTCCCTCCCTCCTACCAAACATAACCTAAATGATCTGAGAGGATCGCCAATAGGGGTGTAGCTCAGCTGATGGATGAATAAGTTTGGGGTCTGGGCAAATGATTCCCAAGTTAGCAATTCGAATTTTACTAATGATGAAATTTTTCAAAAGAATACATGGTCTCGAATTAATAGATATTGTCTATATATGTGAGAGGATCGAATGTGATCAAACAGGTTGCACGACTCTTTCAACCAAAAAAAAAAAAGGTTGCATGATATCATGAGAGTTGAGAGAGGGTCCATTGACAATTTCAAGATCCAAATTTCGATTAAAAAGGTGAGATATCTTCATGTAGGCAACACTAAACATCACCGACACCAATCTAGTTTATATATATTTTTTAATCTAATAATATTAATTGTAAAATCACCGACTTATCTTAGATTTAAGTTAAGAAAAGAAAATCATATATTTTTAGTCGGATCATCTTTTTATTGGGTTGTGAAGCCTGAATTGATATTATTGCATTCTGTCGGGCATCTCAAGAGTGATTTGCAGTTATAACCCAAGGCTATTATTTATGTCTTTCTTGTAATTCTAAGGTTTTTGACCGGAAGAGGGAAAAAGAAAGAGCCGAATTGAGATTGAATGTTTTATTACTGTAAATATCGATTTGATAGTAGAAATTGAGACTTATCAACCATTTGACTATTTTAGTCTCAATTCGCAGTTTATTTATTTTTTCTGTATATATATTTTTTAAACATTTGGTTGAAATTTTTACGGTTGAATTTAAATAATATAGTAAGACTTTGGTGTTTTACACACATATGTTAAAGAATTCAAAATTACGTTGCATGAACATATTACACATATAATAAGGATTGTTGTTGTTTTTTTAAGGAAAAATAAGAGATCAGTTTAGTTAGTTGGATGGTCAAATCAAATGATTTTGTTGAAAATTTCTTCCAATCAACTTTTTTACACTAATTAAATTAGACGGAAGCTCCTAGACAGACGACCCCCGGCCCACTCTCTTTTTAGGCTTCTTTAATCACTTAAATGAACTAAAATGATAGAAGAAAGTAGATCAAAGAAAAATTAATCCACCGATTGAAGATCGATTATAAATTATGATATGAATTTATTGAGTAAGATTTATCATTTAACTTATAATTAATTTCCACCAGATTAAAAAACAGAAAAACCCGCACATCACCCCTTAGCACACGTGATAGTGTACATTCCCTTCCATGCCGATGGTGGATGATTTGAAATTTAAATCCCACAATTGTGGAAAGCTTTCCCTCAATTTATTGTGAGTAAAATATCCTAACTGACAAACCATACATGTAATGTTAAATTTCGACATATCTTAATATACTTTTAGCCATTTCGATGTTAGAATTTGTTGCAATACTAAAAAAATTAATAATAATAAACAAGACAAACCCATCAAGGCATCAAAGTTTTTCCATAACTAGCTACGATTCATTCATAACAAAACTTCAATTCAAATTTTATATATTTGTTCTCTTTTCAATCACAAAAAAAAATAAAAATAGAATCAACTAGACAATTCCTTCGGATATATTAATAATTGAATCGTAATTTCATCATAGAAGGTGAGTGGATATATATATGTAGTTCAAATACGACGACTTGTTTGATTGCATCCAACAAATTAAAAGTAGGGTACCCTTAAAGGCTTAAAAGTAAACCTAATATATACACTAGCTGGTTAGTTTGGACTTTGGACCAACAAGTAGGTTAGCTTTTCTTTCACATTTCGCATACCATGTCCATGCACGTGCTTTCTGCATAAAGTAAGCTGTCCCCAAAAAAGCACTTTGTTGAAAAACTAATCGTAAACGAAATTATGGACATTCAAGGTTCTAGCTTTTCGGTTATTTAACTTCCTACTAGTTTGGTTGAAATGAAAAAAAAAAAAGGAAAAAAAAAAAAAATAGATAACTTTCTTTCTTTCTCATCTCTATCTACCAAATTATATAAATAGAAATTTGGGTCTACCACGCCATTGAATGCTTAGCTTCACGTCCAAGAAAATAATGCAAGAGATAATAGTTATGATGGGATATGGAATAAGAACAATGTACTTTAACCACAGTCTTCTCTAATTCTACGCATGTACGTATGGGTTAAAGTTAGAAGAATATAAATATTTGATCATATTTCTATATCTTGATAAGGTAAATGATAGATTTTGTTGTAACTTGCACAAAAAGATAGATTTTAGTAAGTTATCCAAGAAGAATATATAGGCTTTGGTTCTATTTATGGATGTCAATGATACATTAAGGCCGGGAGGGAGCTTCTTCACTCTTCGACTCAAACCCGATTAGTGTTAATTATCAGTCGAGGCATAGCCGGGAAGGTATATCGGGGAAGGTGCCCCCAGCCCCCCACCCTCGAACCCCATTTGACCTTAAATTCAAAAGTAATCCCATCAAAATATAAATATATCCATTCCCGCCTCCGTTAAGGATTCGGGGATGATATGCATCATCCAACCATAGGGGGCGGGACCCGCATTTAGGCTTTGTAGGAGGAAGATATATTTGTATATATAATTTTTTTTTTTTTATCTTCCTTCTATTATATTTCACATATCATCAATTTGATCATCCACAAAAGCTTTATGGTCCCCTTAGTGATATTTCAAGTAAAGGCACTTTTTTTTGTGATAGCATTTTGACCACTAAAACTTTTATGTTTATCAACTTTCTCTATTTATATCTATCGTTTCATTGAATTCCAACTTTGGAAGTAGATTTAAAGGGACTTGTGCATCAAATTATTCGTGGGCATTTGGTGATACATTCATTGTATTGCATATATATATATATATAATTGTACTTGAAGGGCTTTGAATTACAAGCTATATACCTAAAATTATAACACCTTTTTTGACCAAAAAAGAAAGAATAAAAAGAACATTAATCAATTAGCTGTGTTTGATCCATAATTTTTTTCAATATTTCAATTGTTTTTTGACTGTAATATTGCAGAATAATATGAAAAGACTTGGTGTGTTTGTTGGCGGGAAACCAAAGCTTTAAAGATTGGAGTGGATGGATGGATGGATGGATTGATGGATGGTAGTTGTTACTTGTGGCAGACCACAAATCTGGACCGTCCATTCGATGTTGTATCTAGAATGGTTGTGGGGATCAAAGCCATGAATTGGGGTGATGAAGAAGTGAAGAACACAACTTTTCCAATGGCTTATCACATGGTTTGGTTGGAACCTTAATGAGGTGTTCAACAACTAGGGCCATCCTTTGAAATATACAGAATATGCCCCATATACTCTTTATATCAATTCTTCCTACCAATCAATCGAATATTGATGCGTAATAATCGATCGAATATATTGCAGATCATTTATGATATGAAAAGGATGAGCATCAAGAGAATGATTCTACAAACCCCTACCAGTTGATATTTTATCAAAGTGTTCTATATACAAAATAACAGGAGATCGAAAGAGGTCCATATTAATAATAAATAATCTTCAAAAGACATGCCTTCAGTTCCAGGAAACATAGCGGCTCACAACAAAACCATAGTTGTTTCATTTTTAAACACTCTCGGAGGGAATCTGAGCTCTGCTTCTGGAACTTCAGAGATGACCGGTGAAATTTATACATTAGTCAATACTTACCTGATGTAAAGGGAGGCATTTCTTCCCGGATTCTGCTATTAGTGGGAAAATTTCCATTTGAAGGTCTCACCATCAGAGTTCCGTAAGGCGAACCTGAAATAGAAATGAGAAACAAAAGAACAGGTCAGAAGACAGTATATCATTGCAAACACACCGGGATAAATAAAGATCATCAGTAGATTACAACGATCATGGTGGCATTGTTAATTCAACAGCTGGTAACAAATTTGTAATAAGCTTCTAACATTTATCTTCTTAGCTACTAGAAAACATATCGGCAGAGTTTCAAAACTAACATGATCAATAATTGCTTGTGTTTACCATAAATGGCTTAACTAGAAGATATTAGCACATGATAATGTTGCTATTGGTAAGTCAAACCAACTCAAATTTGCATGCATGTGCATAGAGCAAATAATGAATCAGATAACCTTACCTTACCATACATGGAAGAGCGAGGACTAGGTGAAATTGTGGGTGATCTTGCAGCCCAGTGGCCCACAAATCAGATTGTGGATAAGCAATGGGACTAAATTGTCCACTAATGTTGCGGTTTGTAAATGAAGAAGCCCTTGCACTTCCCATTGGAGACGATTCAACCATACTTGGCCTGTAAGGATCAACAACAGAACCAGGTCTGCTTTAGGGGTCAGCAACTCTATAGCTTTGGTAAGGATCAATTCTACCCCAGGTAAGGCAATATGACTCTCAGAGTAACGAGTGTTGTCTCTAGGAACAGATCTTATTTCAGTACTTAAACAAGTTCCACAAGGAATCCGTCCTCCCGGTATTGGAGGTTTTTGATAGCCTTGCCCTAGAAATGCCTCAGAATAAGACCCAGCATGTTGATATGCTGAGTTCACCTGCCACATTTCACTTATCAGCTACTAATTATCAATTTATAATTTATCTAATGGTAAATAAATAAAAAAAAAAAAAAATATATCAACAAGCTGACAGAAGTACAGCTTCTATGCAGAAGAAAATGTGGAGTTGTGAATGTTGTTCAATTGCGGTGGAGGTGGATAAAAGCTCTGTCAATGTCCACCACCAACTAAATCAAGAGAAAACATAATCAGACCTTAAAAAGATAGAATCGGATACAATTCCTAATCTCAAACTCAGAAGAGACAAGACGAAGTATCTGATAAAGCTCCTTGATTTTTCAGTGAATGCTTGGTAGATGACTCGACAGAACTTTCGTGAGAATAAGGTGAGTAGTTGGCCTGTAAGTTTGAATTGGATGCAGAACCTAGAGCACGCTTCATCTCATCCAAGTGTCTCCGAGCCTCCTCTGTCGAGTTCAACAAACATAACCTTAAGGGGCCGTTTGGTATGGGGTAATCAAAATAATGTGATTCCTGGGAAAGTGAAACCTAGGAATGTGATTCATGGGAAAGTTGTATACATGTGTTTGGTTGTGCATGGGAATATAATGTCAGATTCCTGGGAATATCAAGTAAAAGTGTTTGGTTGTACATGGGAATTTGTTTTTTTTTTTAATTAATTTATTCATTAAAAACTAAAAAATTTAAAAAAAATATCTAACATCAATAACATATCAAAACCGACATATTCAAAACCCAATCATCTCTTTCCATCTCTCTCTCTGTGTCTCAGATCATCATCGCCGTCATCATCATCGCCTCCGGTCATCATCGTCGCCGTCGATGCTCAGATCGATGCTCGTCGTCTTCATCATGCTCGTCGATGCTCAGATCTGCTCGTCGATGCTCGTCGATGCTCGTCGATGCTCGTCGATCTCGTCGATCTGCTCGTCAATCTCGTCGATGCTCGTCGATCTCGTCGATGCTCGTCGATGCTCATCGATCTACTTGTTGATCTCGTCGAAGCTTGTTGATCTCGTCAATCTGCTCATCGATGCTCGTTGATCTTGGCTTGATGAAGATGACGTTGGTATTGTTCTGAAAATTTGGTGTCAATTATAATTAATAAATCTGAAAATTGATGAAATTAGGTTTTGAAGATACACTGTTGTTTTGAAATCGTGAGGAACAAAGAAGAAGAAAATAATTTTTTTTTTTTATGAGGTGGGTCCCACAGTGGGAATCAGATGGAGGGGCATCTGAAACCCACCTGTTGGGATGGGAATCATATTACCCCCTTGGGGGGTAATGTGATTCCCATGGGATTCACATTCCCGGGAATCTAAAAACTCAAACCTAGTAACAAACATGGGAATCTGATAGGATTCCCATTCCCATGCAAAGATTACCCCATACCAAACGGCCCCTAAAAAGAAACCAAAGTATCAGACACTGTGATAAACAAGGCCCGTAACGTATGCCTAGGTTCTTGAGATATCCTTCCTCACAGGAAAAACATAATTGGCTGCTAGAAACATAAGACCTGCCATGATAAAAGCACAAATTATGAGAACAGAAACAAACATAAGAGCAATTGATGAAAACAAACAACACGTAACTATTTAAAGTCAAATCTAATGTAGGGGTTACCTAACATATTGTTTACTGCATCGGCTACTACCCCCTTTCCCATTTCTTTAGATATTTTATTGGAACGGATCTTTAGCTCTTCTGGTTTTGGAAATACTACAACAGAAATCTGATTTGGGGCACATCATTCATTAATAAATGGACTAAACTTTAAAATAACTTAACATCATATGAATTTCTCATAGACAAGTGACAATGCTGTGTAAACTACCTTCTGGAAGTTTGCAAATAGCCTCAATTTATGTTTGCGTGCACTTTTGAAAACATTTGTTTGATCAATTATATAATTGAGAGGTGTCCTGGCTGCCCTGGCTAATATGGTATCAAACATTGCATTTACTTGACCAATCAGCCGCTCAAATCTTTCACCATAATTCTGCTAACGCAATAGCCCATGAATCTGTAAAACAAAGTTTTAAAGAATGAGGGAAGAGCTATAATAAAGCTACACTAAAATAGTACAGAGAGGGCAGAACAAAACATAAACCTTCATCTGATCAAGGATCACATTTGTTCCAAGCAAAACATAACGCTTCAGGCTTATACCCAAGAGCTGATTCCCAAGGCTCATACCCTTCAAAAGGAACAAGCCCATCTTTGATACTGAACTGCATGAGAACCACAACATTTTTCAATAGCACGAGAAAATATTGCTGATTGCCCTTGTGTCTCTTTCACCAAAGAACCACTACTCCAAGACCTTTCAGACCTGCATCAAAGTGCTTTGCAGTGCCTAACAATTTTCCTTTCTTGGAATCCTATGGAAGCTAATGGTCTAATGAACTTTTCACTGAAATCTGAAAATTTCCCAGCATTAGAAAACTTTTCTGTGCCCCCAATCCCAAAACTATGTTCAGTTTCTCCTAGATTTCCAATTGGCTCATCCCCCTTAGAAATGCCAAGACGGCAAACATGCTGCTGGTCAGGTGGAGTGTCTTCAATGTGAAATAATCTTGTAACCAAAACAATATTCCCCTCCTTTTATTCCGACATTGGCACGAGCACCAGACCAACAATAAGCAAACCCCTCTTGATGAATTGCGGAACCTTTAAAACCGACAACCGTTGTCTTCAATATCAAAATCTAGAGAAACAGTAGCAAGGAACATCAACAATCACGCATATTAGTTGTGCATCCATGCATCAAACTACAATACGTTGAAGCAGGGACGTAACCGGGATTCATCGCTAGGGGGGGCTAGAATAAATCTTCTTAATAAGCCTCTACGGAATGAAAAAAAAATTAATAATTGAAAAATAACGATACACCTAATAGTTAACAAGGAAAAATTGAAATAATAATGTATACATTTTCGGTGGAAGGATACTAATAATGTACCAAAGAACTTTTTGAAAAGTTTTAACTCAACTTTAACAAAGTAAAATTTAAATAAATTTAGGAGATGAGGTTAATCCGGTGGTATATCCATCACACATATACAACTACACCACGAGATTATGGATTCGAGTCTCCTCTCAAAAAAAAAAAACCCTGAAATTATGTAATATTTCAAAAAAAAAAATTGAAATAAATTCCTTATTTGTTAGCTCATGCCACACCAAAACAACATCAACAAGATTTTTACTAAATAATGTATTATATACTTGTATTTTCATTTGATGTTGCACTCAATTTTTATATCAATACTTTGTAATTTTGAAAGTAGATTAACCCTGAAATTTTATAACCAAAATAAATATAATAACCCTAAAATTTCAAAACAAAAAAAAAATTATATAATTCAAAAAACTATAAATTAGATAAGCACTAAAATTTCAAATAATAATAATAATAATAAAATATATATATATATATATATAATTCATTAAAATATACCTACTTTGAAAACCAAAGTTTTTTAGATAATTAGGCCAAATTTAGAGAATGGGAGAGAGTAGTTAATAAAAAAGTATTTATTTATTTGAAGTGGTGAGAGTGAGTAAAAATTGAAAAAATGTAAAAAATAAAATAAAATAAAGAAACAAGTGAAAGGACATGTATGGTATTTTCTTATATAATTGATCTAAATAGATAATTAAACATATTATAAGGACTATTCTATAATATTTCAATTTTTTTTTTTTTTTTTTTTTTTTTAAGATGGGTCAGGGTGGGCTTGAGCCCACCCTAGCCCCTGTTGTGTTTCGTCCCTGCGTTGAAGTGATCCTTGTTAGGAAAAATACATCACCTCTCTATTATGTCAATCTAATCCTAAATAGGTCCTGAAATGTGATTTTTAATTGCTTTTTTTATATAATTGTAACTTGATGTACACATAAGATGATTAGTAACTCTACTAAACAACCAAGTTTTGAAATAAACATACTTTACTTTGTATTTATTTTATTTTTAAGTCCAGAATGGAGTTAAAAATCCAACATTCACCATTTCAAACATTTAATTTCCATCTCCTCCTACAATTTCTCACCAACCAAACAGAAAATTTACACTTCATTGTACGGAATCAGGCATCATAAACATCAAGGTTTCTACAAGTCATAAAATTTCTAACATATACATGCAATGCAAGCAAAACAATAACAACAAAGCACATGAAAATCGAGAAATTGGACAATTAAATGCAGAGAAGAGAAAAAAACCCAATTGACATTTGACAGAAATTGATCAAATTTATAAACGAAGAATACCCAAGTCACAGTCAACCTTTGCCCACTTCGCCTCTGGCTCCGGTACTTCTTCTTTCCAGAGCTCGCGTTTTGCAGACGCCATTGTAGCATTTTGAAATTATCAATTTCACGGTGTAAAATGACACAGAAACAGAGCGCGAAATGAAGTAAACACCAAGCACTAGAGAGCAAGTGAAGAATGAAAGAGAAGCGAATTATCAATTAATTAGTTTTAAACTTTTAACCGAATTAACTGATCCGGGTCGGGTATATTCATACCAGTCTAGTGGCTATATGTAGGGGTGGCAACGGATCGGATCGGCCTGCTCCAAACCCGAAACCAGTTTTTTTACAGGTTGACCCGTGACCCAAACGGATTTTCGATTTCCACCCCAAACCTGATCCGATTGGGTCAGGGGTGTCCTAAACCCGACCCGAATGACCCGATCCTTTTTAACCTTGAAAAAAAAAAATCTCAAACCACTAAATATACAATTTATTTTACCATATGATTGAATTTTAGAAATTGACTTAAATTTTAACATTAAATTAATATATATATTTTTTCTTTTTTATTGGAAATTTAAATATACACTTAAATACAAACATACACCATAGAAAAACATTTTAACATACACTTAAAATTCATACATAAACGTAAATTTAATAGAACACAACATCTAAGTTTAATAAAATTTAAATTCAAACATAAAATATGATTATGTTAAGAGACAAAGAGATTAGAGATTTGTTTTTTCCTTTATATTTTTATATTTTAAAAAATAATTATATAAATATCAGATCAAACGGGGCGGATTGAGGCATAAGAGGTTGACCCATACCCGACCCGATAAAAAATCGGGTCAAAAAAGTTTGATCCAAACCCGACCCGAGCCCCATTTTAAGTGTTCCAAACCCGCCCTAAATGGATTGAAGCCCCACCGGTTTGGAATGGGTCGGGGATTTTTACCGCCCCCTAGCTATATTGGCTCAACTATATTTTTATGAGCCGGATAGGAATAATCCAATTCCACTAGTGATTAGTGTGTGTATATACTGTACCTAAGGATTTAAGAGCAGAAGCCCGAAGCCCGAATCCCCAAGTCTGATTCTTTAACGTCAAATAAGTATAAATTAAAGATGACAACTTCACCCAAACCTAAACTACATGGGTCGGGTTCAGATTTGGGTTTCGATATTCAAGTAGTAGGTCAGATTCGGTTGTTACAATGTAAACCCGAAACGGATTCGGATTTAGATTCAGGTCTAAAGATAATCGAACCCGAACACGCAAACCTAAGATATAATTTATACATATTGTATAAATAGACGTAAGTATTGTCACCGTATAAATACTATTTTTACAATATTTCTCATAAATCCATTATTATTTTTCTCAAAGTAAAGAGTCAGGCATAATTAAATATTAATTAAGTTATGACAGAATTGAATATTTCCGCATCATATTTGAGTGATACGTTTGTCTCGTAATACCATATTAGTATTTAAAAATTGTTGACCATCATAATGTTTGGATAATTGAGAATTGTAAATTTAAATGTAAATTCATATATAACAAGATTTTGTGGAATAAAATTATAAAGAATATGTCCTAGCGGAGACTTTTTACCTTCATTTTCTATTATTTACCTTTGCCATTCATTCTAACCTCTAAGATATGAGAAATTGTTTTTGAGATTTACACTACAAAATATGTTAAATTCTATTTTTATTTTTTTAAGTATTACATTAGTTTGGGAATTTTTTGGGAGGGGGAGAAGTCGAACCTGTAACACCTTGATATATGTGTGAGGAGTTTATCACCGAAATAACCTCATTTCGTCTAGGAAATAATTTTAAAAATTAAATGAAATTTCAAAAATATCGTGACCTAATCTACATATTGTAAGAACCAATTTTTATTTTAAAGAATGTTGAATTGACTAGATGAGGTTGGTTTGACAGTAAACCCCTTACACCTACGCCACAAGATCGTAGGTTTGAGTCCTATCCTTTAAAAAAAAAAAAAAAAAAAACCCCGGATTTATGTAATATTAAAAAAACTAAAAAGAAAATGTTGAATTAATTTATAAATCAAATAATATTTCGAGAATTTGTCATTTTAAATGTGAATTTATATATTACAAAATTTTGTTGAAAATTCTAAGATATTATTTGTCTTAATCCTTTTTTTTCCTCTTAGCAAAGATTTATTTCATCAATCTTGATAAGTTGATCCAAGGTAGAGGGAAAAGAATTGAAATTTATTGTATAAAAATATTATTTGTCAAGTTTAATATTATGTGAAATTATATATATATATATATATATAAGTTGATCCAATGACACGATTTTACAGTCATTGGATCTATGAGATTTGAATGTATTAGATTTAATGAATTAATTTCTTTTTTATTTTCTACTAATTTATTTTTTTCTAACTCATCTATCATAAATTGACTTTCCTAATTAAATCAAATTAATATTTTCTCTTCATCATCACGCTTTATTTTTCCAAGTTATTATCATGTCAAGATGAATTGTAAATACAGTCTTAGATTCCTTATATATTTATGTTTTTCTTTTATTTATTTATATTTGTCTATAAAGAAAATTAAATGACAAAAAAAATGCAATAGAGAGGAATAGGAAATATTAATTAGATTTAATTAGGAAAGTGAATTTATGATATGTGAGAGAAAAAATAAAATAAATTAATGATATATAAATAAGTAGGAAATACAAAATAAATAAATTTAGTAAACAAAGGCTTGACTCTCTTCTATAAAATAATTTTAAAAATATTAAATTGAAATTTCAAAATAACTTCAACCTAATCCAAAATCGTTTAAAAAATCTCTTTGTTTTCATTTGAATTAGTTTTAAAATTCTATATTCTAATACATGAATAAGACATAAAATTATATAATATATTTTATCCAAAATCAATTATTTTATTTGGAAAAAATAATATTCCAATCAGCAATTATTATCATAAGCTTAAATTTTCTTATCAATTAATTCTAATTTTCTCATCTGTCAAGTTAAATTATTGCCAAAATTGCTTAGCAAATATGACAATTGATCAATTTATAATTGTCATTAGCTCCTAAATTACTGCACACAATTATTCAATTTACATGTCCTTTAAATTCAAGCAATTAATCAACTATATTTTTATGGATTCATAAAACAATTCAATTCCATCGGTGTATGTATGTAACTAAAAATTTAACTGCCCGATTCTTTAACGTTAGAGAAGTATAGTGTTAAAAAAATAGGACTGTGCATATAATGTTAGAAATTTAAAAAACTGAGATATAATTTATATATATATATTGTGTATATAGATGTAAGTACTGTTACAATATAAATACGAATTTTTACAATATTTATCATAAATCTATTATTATTTTTCTCTCACACGCATGTTCAATTTTGGAATAAAATATTTTAAAGCAACTAAGAAAACATTCGACATAATTAAATATTATGTTATAACTTTGGGACCTGCCGAGATCAAACAATACATATGCGGCCTGACTACTCCAACAACCTGGGAAAAAAACTCCCCACACATTCTTGTAAAATGTGCATGGTGTGATTTAAACTCCTCACTACTTATATAGAAGAGAGATACACTACCAGCTCTGCTAAGAGGTGATGTGCCTTTCTCATAATATCTGAGTGAAACATTTGTCTCGTAACAATATACATTTGTCTCATAACAAGGGTCATGGTCCCTTCCCAATTATATATATATATATAGTTGAATAATTGTTATGATATGATTTGTCCTAGTTCGCTTCATTCTCTTTTATTTTTTGAAATTAATTTTCCTAGGAAATAATTTTTAAATCTTAAATTGAAATTTTAAAAATAAAATGAACCTAATCTAAAATTTGTAGTATTCATATTCAAATAGTAATCAAACCTTTTTATTTTATTTTATTTTTATTTTTAAATTTATCATCCTTTATTTAAAATTAAAATAATATTTTGGTGGATAAATTACCACCATTGATTACATACATGCATCTTTTCTATTATGCTGTATTTTTCATTTAAAAATATGTGATAATCTATTTGTAGCTATCCACTATCTATATCATAATTATAAATTTGCTCCCATGTATCATTTCAAAATATGTGGTAATTTTTTTTTAACTATAAATTATCTATATCATAATTACAAATATATTACCATTTTTTAAAATTATATATATATATTTAATTTTTTGACACTAAATTAACTAAACTGAACAAACCCCAAACAACCAACCATGAGAAATTTAAAGTACAAAGTTTCATCTAAAAATTTGTAAAGTAAACAAGATCTCTATCTGAATTGCAACAAAGATTAGAAGAGTTGATCTGATTTGCAACAAAAAGCTTAATTTGAATTGAAATAATATGTGAAATTAAATGGTTAATATTTCATTTTTAATAAATGCTTAATTAACTCTCTCCTTAGAAAATAATTTTTTAAATCGTAAATCGTAAATTCAATATTAAAATAAACCTATTCTAAAATGTGTAATATATATATATATATGAATTAGTTTTAAAATTCATATTCAAATAGTAATCAAACCCTTTTTTCAAATTTATCATCCTTTATTTTAAAATTAAAATAATATTTTCGTGGATAATTTACCTGATTACATACATGCATCTTTTCTATTATACTGTATTTTTCATTTAAAAAGATAGGATAAACTATTTGTAGCTATCCACTATCTATATCATAATTATAAATTTGCTCTCACGTATCAATTCAAAATAAGTGGTAATTTTTTTTATTTTATTTTTTTTAACTATAAATTATCTATATCATAATTACCAAACATGTTACCATTTTTTTTTAAAAAAAAAAATTTACTTTTTGACACAATTCATTAAGCTGAACAAA
Source organism: Acer campestre (assembly GCA_954870605.1). Taxonomy (NCBI): domain Eukaryota; kingdom Viridiplantae; phylum Streptophyta; class Magnoliopsida; order Sapindales; family Sapindaceae; genus Acer; species Acer campestre. The sequence goes on from OX940809.1 coordinate 6,048,313, forward strand.
ACCCAAACAACTAACCATGAGAATTTGTAAAGTAATGTAAAGTAAACAAGATCTTGATCTTAATTTACAACAAAAATTAGAAGAGTTGATCTGATTTGCAACAAAAAGCTTAGAATCTACTAAAAAAAAAAAAAAAGACTTGTAAAAAACTACAAAAAAACAAAGCTACGGTCTCACATGCTTCTCGGATCAAAGAAACTGAGAAAAGTGACTACAGCTTTATTAAGATAACACACGATGACACAACACCCACTTTCAGCTTCTAGCCTTCTAGTAGAAGCAACTGTAAACAGATCTTAAAAAGCACTTTTTTAGTTGTTAAAACAGCTAAAATCCAAGCAATATACACTAATTACCACTTATTACTTGGGTTTTTTGGCTTGTGTACTTACAGCTTGTATTCACAAACTCTTTTTCTTGCAGAATAAACCGAAACATGAAGCAAAGAGTCAAAGACACAACACAACACGTCAACAGCTGTCCTTCATTGGATACTCCATAGTTTATTAGTGTTCTGCTTTTCCATCACTCTTTATGCCAAAAACAAATTATTTTCTTTAAGGGAAAAAAATGGCTAATTAGCATTGATTCCCCCTAAATTATGGTCGAATTAGCACTTTGCCCCCTATATATTTTTTTTCATCATTAAACCCCCTAATCTCTCATAAATTGGCAATCACCGAAGGAATTTACCCCCTCACCAAGTGCAATCAGGGGACAAATTCCTTCAGCGATTGCCAATTTATGAGAGTTTAGGGGGTTTAATGACAAAAAAAAAATTTAGAGGGCATATGCATATTTTAGAAGTGTTTAGGGGCATCAATGCCAAATAGCCGAAAAAAAAAATTCTAATTAGCAATTATTATTATCATTATTATAAGCCTAAAATTACTCATCAATTAATTCCCAATTTTCCCACATGTCAATGCTAAATTCATGCCAGAATTGCTTGGTAAATGTGTCAATTTTTATTTTATTTTATTTTATTGTCAATCTTATTGTCATTAGCTCCTAAATCAGTGCACAGTCAGTCAATTTAAACAAAATTGGTTCCCTAAAATGAAATTTCAACAAACATTCCAATTTCAACACAAAATCAAACCAAGCAAGAAAAAAATAATAATAATTAAAACAAATTCTCAAGATAAGAGGATTTTTTTTTTTTTTTTTTTGTCATTTTATTGAGAACTCAAACAGAGCAACTGTAAAACTCTGAAATCATGAATTTTTATCTGATCATAGAAGCACAAAGAAGATTGTGTACTCCATACAAAAAAATCCGTCTAATGTACACAAAAAGATACAAAACAAGCCACCAAACCAAACCCAAACCCACCACCATCTTCAATCAAAGCTTTGAAGAAAACTGGCCTGTAAAGAATCTCTACATGTACTTACAAGTCCCATCCCACATATATCTTCTTTTTACCTATTCACTTGAATCTACAACAACAAATCTAACTTATATACAATAATTATAAGTGGAAAATTAAGTTAGAATTGAATTTTTTCTTTTAAAAAAAAAAATAACCCTCCAGTCTTCTTCACATATGTCTTGAATTATTGAATTATTCTTCCATAAACAGCTCCTTCTTTGGTGAAGCAAACAATGCCACTGAAATACCAGCGAGTTTCTCTCTGCTGATTCGTGACTTATGAACCCTAAACTGTTTTGGAGCATTTGGTGCTTCAATTTCATCGAATTCGCTTGGTTCTTTGAAATCGATTGATGATCGAAACACCTGTGTTTTCTTTGGTGTACTATAAGCGAAATGCTGCTCCTTTGCAATCTGAGTCTGTTGAATCCACAACAAAAAAAAAAAACATCAAAAATCAATCCCAAATAAAAAATTCAAATCCAGAAAGATTTTTTTTTTAAAAAAAATGTTAATATATACTTACAGCTTCTCTTATTGATTTAGATACATGAAAAAGCTGCTTCAAATCTTCATGATTGACACCAGATATAATTCTAATCTGCAAAAAAAAATATAAAAAAAATCAAAATCACAACTTTAACTATCTATTCATAAAACCACAAACAAAAAAAAAAAAGAGATTTTTTTTTTAATATCATTAAAAAGCTTCTAAAATGGGGTACTCACCAGTATATCCTGAGGCAAGAATTCCAATTGGAACCTCTCATCAGACTCAAAATCAACCATTCTTGCACTGCATTGCCTCTTCAATGGAGTTCTAGTGATCTTCTCCGACGACGATGACGTTTCAGCAACATTCGAAATCAAAATCCTCTTCCTCCCCAACCCTCGCGTGTATCTCACGGACCCTAAACCTAACCCATCTTCTGCATCCATCACACCTCTCTTCACTCTCAACCAACCACGTTTTCCACCCAAAGCCATCTCTTTTTCTTTTTCTTCTTCTTCTTCTTCTTCTTCTTAAACTATGATGCTCTGCTTCAAGTTTCAACACTGACCCATCACAATAAAACCACAAAAATCAGCCAAAAACAATGGTAAAAAAACAGTTCTTGAATAGAAAATATAGTAAGATTAGATAGCGAACCTTTTTTGATGGATTGTGATAACCCTAAATTTGGGACAACAGTTTCTGTTTCTGTTTCGTGGCACAAATGGAAAGAAGAACCGTCTTCTAACTTAAACAAATCTACAATAGTTTAAATTAAAAAGTGAAACCCATCTCTTATATACTGTAAAAAAAGTTTTATCAGTAAAAAAATATATATATTTAAAAATTAAATTAAAAAAAGCTACGCGTTTTTGTTCATTACTCGAAAACACTGGAACTTTCGTTCGTTTTACAGAGTTATCCTATGGCGGTTAAATAAACAAAGGGGCAAAATGGGAATAACGAAAAACCAAAACTAGCCGTTTGAGTTCACACGTGTCGGGATTTGATAGGAACAAGAAGCTACTATGTGTGCTTCAGTTTCAGGTTGACGACGTGGAGATTTGGTCGGTCAAGTCGGCGTTTGTCCGTCTACATCTTGAACACGTCTTCTCCTAAGAGATTTTACTAGAGTGACGGTGCGGAGCTGTCACCGTATGTAAAAATTAAAAACACTGGACACGTGGAAAAATCTGGAGCGTATATGTGACATACGTGTGTGATGAGCGGTGGGGATTTGGTGTGAAGGTACACATGAAAAGGTAATGGGTTTGTTTCCTGACGGCCAAATGCCTCGTTGACTGAAGATTCCAAATGGGCGGCTGACGGCTTTTGTCTTTTTTCATTGGTCGACAATAGTCTGGTTTTTCACTTTAAAATATTTTATTCAAATAACACGTCAACCTATTTTTTTTTTTAATATTTTTTTTCCATATTTATCTCATTTACTATTTAATTTTTTATAATTATTTTAATGATGGTGTTACAGTTGAACAACCACTCAACTTGTGGACATCAAGAAACAAATGGATGAGATCAAATTATTCGTTTTCAATTAAATAATAAATAATAAACCTAGTAATCAAATTCAGACAAAAAAAATTAATAATAAAAAAAAATATATTACTAACAAATACATTATATTAAGATTTTAATTAATTAATTATATCTAATAATGTATAGTGAGCAGTTGACATCATTGATGATTGGGTTATAATAAGTTATATAAAAAAATAAAAAATAAATAAATTTAAAGGGTTCTTGAATGATTATTGGAGTTGTGAAGATTGAGAATCATTGATGCTGGCTAGTTTGGATTAACTGTGACAATTATTGTAGGAAAAGTCATATACATTGTATGATCACTACATGTCAATAATTTGTATAGCATGTGAAATTGTGATATGTAACATGTACATGTGCTATGGTTCATAGGTGGATCAATCACAATCTTTTAAGATATAAAAAAAATAATGTTGAGTTTTGATTGATTGATTTTTTTTATTTTTAATTTGTCTAGAATTAGATGCTGTATATATATATATATATATATATAAAAGGAAATGTGAATGAGATTAGAATATCAATTAATATTTTTAAAAACAATGAACACAAATTTTAAAGGAAACAATTGATTGATTTTTTTTTATAATTTTTTTTTAAATTAGTCTATAATTAGATGTTGTATATATATGTAAGGAAATGTGTATGAGATTAGAATATCTTAAAAGAAACAATTGATTAATGTCTAGTGTTGATCGATTGGTTTTTTTTTTTCTTCTATGAATTAATCCAGAATTAGATGTTATATATATTTATATATACGAATTTTCTATTATCAATTTATCCTCATAATAAATATATCAGGACGAAAAATGTAGACCACTAGATTTACATACTTTGACTCAAAGTGTATACACTTGTCTAAACTTATCCATAATCCGTGGTTCACATTTTTCGTCCTGAAATATTTATTGTCAAGACGAACTGACAATAGAAAAGCTATATATATAGCCTTTCTATTGTCAGATTGCACTTGTCAAAACTTTTTTCATAATCTATGGTTCACATTCTTCATTTTACTATATTTTATATCAAAACAAATTGACAGTAAAAATACTAATATATATATAAACCAATGAGAAAAAGTCATCCACCTTATCCATTGGCACGTTGTTTGTATGCCTAAAAGTAGAGGCGTGTTAGGTATCAAAAAAGGTAAAACTCATGAATCAAACTCTTCATGATATATATAATCAATCAACATTGCACATAGCACACTTTGTTGATGTTTTTGTTCTGTTCTGTTATTTTAAAAAAAAAAAAAAAAAATTTAAAATTTTTTTAATTTTTTTTTTAAATTTTTATTTTTTTAATGTTTATAAAGTATCATATTTTTAAAAACAATGAACACAGATTTTAAAAGAAACAATTGATTAGATTGTATTTTTATTTTTGAAAACAATCGATTAGCTTGTATTTAAAAATCTTATTTAAGCATATTTGAATTACTTTTTCAAAATTTAAACCATAATTTAATTTTTGAAAGATGTTAAAAGATAAAACTCCATTATAATAGTTTTTTTTTTTCTTATCAAAATTTAAAATATCTATAGTCTTATGACAAAATCTTTTGATTACAAGAGTATTACATTGTCAATTTGTCATGTTTATGTAAGAATAATGTGTATGAGATTATAATACCAATTACATTGTGAATTTGTGATTATAATACGAGACCTATTTATAATCTATATAAGCGAATCAAATTAAGAACTAAATCTACTATAAAGGAAATAGACTATATGAAAACCGGAACATATATGATGTATTGAATTTGTGAAAATCGAATTGATTATAATGTTATTAATTGGAGAGTTAACCGCATTAACCCATTCTTGTTTGTGATCAATATTGATTTAGTTGATATTAAACTTTAAATTTTATATCGTATTTTCACTAATATTAAACCTAACATGAACCATTAATGTACTTCACTTGACCGTGATCAATCACAATCATTTATAATGTCGAATTATGTTCATTAAAAATATCATAATTTCACTGGTAAAATTTGAAAACTACTAAGAATCAAATCATATCGTATTTGATATGAAATATACCTTGATTAATATATTGCATTAATTCATTTTGTTTTCGGATATTATTATTATTATTTTTTGATATACCACGTGCCGAGGCGACAACTCAAACCTGAGATATTATCAGAATAAATGTACCGTAAACAACTTGAACATGTACTCGAAATTACTTTAAGAACTTTTATAAGTTGGTGAATGTAGTCTATTATGTATTGAATTTGTGAAAACTGAATCGATTATAATGTCATTAATTGGAGAGTTAAATGGATTAAACCATTATTGATTTAGTTGAGTTCGGTATTTTTTTTTCTTTTGTTTTGGAAATGCCAAAAGGGTTTTCAAATGCTATCTTAAAAAATAGTTCAAAATGAGCCCTTCTAATTTTGCTCTTTTTGAAAACGATCAAGAATTCCTTTTTAGAGATGTGTTGTTGTTAAATAAAGATAAATTCAATTCATTCAATTCAATATCCAAAAATTCAAATTACAATAATCTATTTGAAGTGAAATGTTTACGTGTCACTAATATAAACTAAAAAAAAATGTATTATAGCATCAGAGATACTCTGATATATAGAGAGTGTTAGATTGGATTATTCCAAAAAAAAGGTTTTCAAATGTGATCTTACAAAATAGTTCAAAATGAGCCCATCGATTTTTGCTTTTTTTATTTTATTTATTTATTTATTTATTTTTAAATATTATAAAATAAACAATTAATAGATATAAAATGAGCCCATGAGCCCATCTGGTTTCGGCTACTAACCGAATTGACCCACCGAGATATTCGGGTTCGGTTTGTTGGGTTGCCACCCGAAACCAAGAACAAGCCCAACTTGGTTTGATGGTTTTGCTATGCTATACGTCGATAATGCTTTTTTCTTTCACTCTTTTAGTAACTTAAAGCAGAGCCTGAATATTGAAAATATAGAGAAATGGCTTCCCATCTCTGTCTTCTATTCAACTTCGTTTCAAGTAAGGGCGAAGATATTTACACCCCTTAAAAACTGTATGTGTGTATACTTTTCTTGTAATTATATTCTATTGAAAATTTTAAAAAACTCTTATTTGTAAATAAACCTCATTAATGGCAAAATTAACCTTTCTTTATTTCTATTGTATTATATTTTTGTAACTATACCCCACTTACAAAGTTACAAATATTTTATTATCTAATCAATTTTATTGTTATTTTAAATTTGTTATTTTATTTATTGTTTTTCAAAAAAAAAAAAAAAAAAAAAAATTCCAACTCCTAAATAAAGAAAGTGTACCAAAATTGGTTTGAGCTAATTTACAATGCACAGGAGTGATTGGCTAACAATCACATAGAAGTATAGAACAAAACCAACTCCACATACTACAGCAGATGCCTAACAATTAAAAAAAAAAAAAAAAAAAATCCTGTACTTTTTTTTATAGTAAAAACAAACCTGTATTTTGAAATTTGTTAATTGTTTAAATTTTTTTTTTTAAATATTGTATTCGTTAAAAGAAACTGAATATATATATATATATATTTGAAATATTATAAAAATATATTTGAGATTAGTACTTAGGAGAAAAGTTAGGGTTTAAGAAAATAGAAAAGGTTTTATGATATATGTATAAATCAAATAAATAATAGGAGACTAATTATTACTTTATGGGTGTAATTATAACTTGTCCTTTTAGTAATTTTAGTCAAGGGTAATATTGAATTTTCAAAAAGGTATCAATTTGGGATGTACATACAGTTTTTTAGGGGTGTAAACATTGTCACTCTTCAAGTAATACTTAGTATCTAGAGCCAGCCTTGCGAGTTGCAATTTTGGGGCTCAAGGCAAAATAAAAAATAGACGAGTCCCTCAATCCTCCACGTATATTTACTTGATTTTTTTTTTATTTTTTTTTTTATCTTTAGTAAATATTTGTAAAAGATAATATAATAATAAAAAAAAAGACTATAACATAACAAAATAACAAATACAAAGTTATCCAAATAATTTTTTTATAATTGCATCAAAGAATGTATCACATAAATATTACTTGTCTCACATTTTTAACGGTCAAAGTACTAATTAAACTTGTATAATCAAGTTTTTTATTATATATATATATATATTTCTTCAATGGATTGTCAAAAAAAAAAAAAAAAAAACATAGAGAATTATGTAAAATTGTTCGAATTTTTAAGATTTTGTATCTGAATTTTCGTATCAAATGAGGTTTGAATAAACCTAAATATGATTTTCAGTTTTTCTTCGAATGTTTGATAAGAGGAGTGTTGTTCTAGTGCTGGTTGATATAAGAATGCTAATGGTGTTTCATAGGTGGGCTTTAAAAAAAAAAAAATCATGTGGGTGGTGGGCCTTTCTTGTTAAGTCATTTGTGGGCCTTGTTTTTGTTTAAAATCGTGTGGAACTTTTATATGAAATCATAATTAAATAAAAAAATAATAATCTAAATTTGGGGCCTTCAGATTAAGGGCCCTAAACGGTTAAATAATTGGGCTCTCTCTTGAGCCGGCCCTGCACCCAGATGGAGAATCCGGTTCCTCTTCAAAAAAGGATAATATCGTTTTAGTCCCTATGGTTTACCATATTATCCATTTTAGTCCCTGTCGTTTTAGTTTTGACCACTTTAGTCCAAACGTTTTCAATTAATTCCTCTTTTAATCCCTACCGTCCAATTCCGTCAGGAATTTTGAAACTGACGTTAATAGAGCGAGGGTAAAATGGTTAAATATCCCTACCCCTTCCAGAATGTTGTATAAGAAGAGAACTGTAACTTCATTTAAATTAAAATTTAATAAAAAAAATGGTTTTTTTTTTATAAAAAATATTAATACCTTCCCTATAATAAATATTTAATTTGTTTAAAAATAACAAAAATTTAACTTTTGATTCCACCAAATCGAACAAAAAAAAACTAATTAAAAAATGAAAAAAAAAAAACTAATTAAATTAATAATTAATAATTAATAAATGTAATAAAATTAAATAATAAAAACAATAAAAACTTATTAGGCAAAGCATGGTTTAATTAATTAAATAAATTAAATAAAACATATTTATTAAACACCACTGATCTCCACCCACCACCGATCTCCACCCCTCTCTTTCTCTCTTCTTCTTCTTATTCTTCCTCTTCTTCCTCCTCTATCCCTCGCGATCTCTTCCTCTATCTCTCACGATCTCCACACCCACACCTTTCTTCTTCTTCTTCTTCTTCTTCTTCTCACAGATCTTCTTCTTCTTCTTACGGTGTTTTTTGGTGTTGTGGGTTTTGGGTTCTGGTGTTGGGTATGGGTGATTGGTGAGGGGTTTGGTTTTTGGGATTGGATTGGGTGTGGTGGCTGTTGTTGATTTCGATTTAGGGTAAGAGTTGTGGTTGGTTTATTTCGATTTAGGGGTTTCAGTTTGGAGGATTTCGATTGGGGGTGGTGGCTGTGGTTAGTTGGTTTCGATTTAGGGTGAGGGTTGTGGTTGTGATTGATTTCGATATATGGTAGTGGTTGTGGTGGCTGTGGTTAGTGGCTTGATTTTTGGAGGTTGCAGCGACGTGGAAATGGGTTTGGTGTTGGTGATCAGATGATAATGAATTGTTTGGTGATTTTTGAACGATGATGGTGATGAAGATTGTTTTTGATGATCCAATTCAATTTATTTATTTATTTTTTATTTGATGGTGTTATTTTCAAAAATGTAAATATTAATTATCATTTAAATTTAAAGGGCAGTATGGTCATTTTGGCCATTGGAGGGCAAAATTGTCCTTACAAGCCCCTCAGACATTTTAAGGGGCATAAAAGTCATTTTGGCTTCTGAACATGTCAGATGGTCAGTTTTTAACGGAAAACGTAACGGAAGGACTAAATGGGCTAATACTGGAACGATGAGGACCAAAATGGATAATATGGTAAACTATAGGGACTAAAATGATATTATCCCCTTCAAAAAATTTCATAGTTAAGATTCGTCATCTTTTTTTTGTTTTCATGCAAGCAGATGTGACACTTGCACTTATAAAAAAAAAGACCGAATCGGCTGCACGCGTGTAGAAAAGTCTTAATTTCTGATTGTCATTGTGATGGCAAATAATTAACAAGCAAAGCTAGCATGGTTTGTAACAAAGAAGCATAAAAACCGGTCTCCCGATTAAATCTAAGAAATATGGAAGAAAGAAAGATATATAGAACACAAAATCCAATTGTAATTCATAACTAGTACATTCTTTTTCAATAAAGGTTCTAAAGGTACAAATAAATATCTAAGAGGCGAGAGATCAGATTTGGAGGTACACGTCAGGTTATATATTCTCTTGATATCTCCTTATTGATCATCGAAACCAGGTTTTGGTCCTATGCATCGGATCAATCCTACTCTTATCCGCATGATACATTTTGATCTCTGCATTGGGGGATGATTTCCAACTATGAAGGATGCTTTCCAACATCCCTAAATTAAGAGCCGGAGTTGTTGCACGGTAGCTCTTCGCAGTGACTAGAATTAGAGTCTCCAGAGATGTCGCCGCCTGGATGAGACATTTCACCAACTCCATCTCATGGTGTTGATGCTTGAAACCCTTTATTTTGATCAATCTAAGCTTAGTAATGGGCTCATTGTATAGCTCAAAAAGTTGCTTGTGATGTTCTACCCAATAGTGTCCACCTTCAAAAGAGAATCCATTCATCTGCAAAGAAACCAATTAAAAAACAAAACAATGTACTAAGAAATTGTGTAAAAATAAATAAATAATAAAGAATGTGTTAAATGTTGAATGTATACTTACATCAATGAAAAGTTTTTCTAGGTTTGGACAGTTAGTGAGAACGCAGGTAATATCATAAATATTGCAAAATTTTGAACCTTGCATGAACAACTGAATTTCCCTCAAATTTTTCATATCTAAATTCATGTCACTGAAAGCATCTGTAGTTTCTTCCTTTAATGAATTCGCAAATAAAGCCTATGTGACAGAAGACAAGGATGAAATTAACAAATTAAGCTCGAAAAGTCAATCAAAAGAGCAAGAGAATAGAAAAAAAATAAAAAAATAAAAAAATAAATCGAATTTGTTGAATAATGTAACATTAATTGAAGTAAATCAAATTTATCTGAAAAAATTTAGTCATACTAAAAGAAATATTAGAAAAAAAAAGCAAATAGAAAGACAATTAATTTAAATTTCAAACATGGCCTTAAGTGATCATATATACCTCAATAAACGCAACAGTAGTAGTGAGAACAGTGACATGTATGATATCACTCAAAAATCCCCTCGCTAGAGGAAATTGAATGTATTGTCTTGTAGGCGATAGAATGAACAACACATCCTCAAGCTGGTAAGCCATTGATATATTGATCAAAATGAGTTTTCCATGGTAATGAAATGAACGAAGGGTCGGAGAAACGATCTCAATGTCAGCAACATCAAAGCAGTCTCCAATCTTGAACACCTTCAAGTTCTTATGATTTTCAGCTAAGATCTTCAACTTTCTAAACCCACGACATCGAGTTATTTCTAGATACTCGAGTGACATGCAATGCTTGAAAATGGTTTCGATGAATGTTGCGCTGACTTGGGCTGCTCCCTTCAAAACGAGAGTTTTCAAGAAAGTCGAAACTTTGAGGAGAGGTGGAAGTTCAACTGCACAGTGGTTTAGTTTCACCATTCTCAGGCTCTCGATGTTGAAAAACTCTGGAGAGAGTTCGAATTGTACAGTTGCATCGAGGAAATTCAGCTCCACCTCTTCGACTTTCTTCTCCGCAGACTTTTCGATCCATTTCTGAGCATAGCTTTCTACTCCGATCTGAATGAAATTCAGTCGAAAAGTTTGGATGATCGGACTGGAATGGAGGTCGAAAACACGATCGACCTCCTTTATAAATATCAATGGCTCCATCTCACGTTGATCAAAGTCGAGTATTCTACTATTCTTCCATGAGTGTTGGAATCTTGTCGAGAGAATTGACGTTCTCATGCCGACTTTGACAGGCAAAAAGGAGATGATTTTGTCAAGAGCATCTTCTGGTAGATTTATGTTAAAATTACGAGGAAGACGAGGCTGACTCCGATACTCTCTTTTCACTATCTTCTTTGGAGGATGCTCTGAAGTATCCATATCGAGAGAGAGAGAGAGAGCGAGAGAGAGAGAGAGAGAATTTGGCTGGTATGAATGAGAAAAGCAAGTGAGTGAGAGAGAGAGAGAGTTATAGAGAAAGAGAATTTGGTGGGTATGAATAAGAAAGTGTATGAAAAGTCTCTCTATATATACATACATGTGGAATGATAAGATAAAAACCACCAATGGTTTTAGGGTTTTATCATTTTTGGGAGGTGGTTTTGTAGCTTCTCTTCACCAACTCAAGTACAATAAAAAATAATAATAAGATCTTCAATACTAGGTGTTTTCAATATACAGTCGCACGTGATTTTCATATTACTTGGCAAGATTTCATTGGACGAACACGATATCAATGACGTGTTGTGAGAATAACAATAAACCTAATACTAAATTATTGTTCATAGTACTAAACAAAATATATTAATTTAATAACAATTAAATGACTATTTATAGTTAAGGAATCTGAAAATATATACAGCATGATGTGATAACATATATAGTATAGTAATCTAAACATGCTGTCTATTATTAGAATATGATGGTAATAATAATAATAATATTCATAAACTTAACTGCAACTATACATTTTTAGCAAATCCATCAAAATAATAATAATGAATATACCTAGATATGTATTCATTATTTTTTGAGTTGGATTTACTAAAAAGGTAGAGTTGCAATTAAGTTTAGGATTACTATTATAATATTCTAATAATAGACAACATGTTTAGATTATATACTATATATGTTAGCATATCATAAATGTATATAGATTTTCAGATTCCTTAACTATAAATAGCCATTTGACTGTTATTTTAATAATGTATTTTGTTTGATACTATGAACAACAATTTAGTGTTTGGTTTGACTTATATTCTTTACTAAAAATGGTACTTTTAACCCCAAATAGAGATTTTGAACAATTAAAAAAAAAATGTCACACAACCCTAAAAATTAATTGAAAATCAATACAAAATAATGATGTGGTAGATGATGTGGTGAATGATATGGTAAAAACAAATGTCATGTCATGGGTTAATTGTGTAGCATTTTGAGCTTCTTCTATTAGCTTTTTTTGGAATTTTTTTTTAAAAAATATGTCTTTGAAGAACAAATTATTGGATATCTAGTTGTGGTATGTTAAATTACACTTAGAAACAACTTTATAAAAAAAAATTGAAAATGTCGTTGATATTTGACCAAAGTTTACTAGTAACTTTATCACTTTGAAGGGAAATATCATCATTTTGCCTTATTACATTTACTTTAATAAAATCTTAAATTTAAAAAATTAATAAAAAATGATGGATTTCCACCATTCATTGGAGATCAAATGAAAAACAATTAAAAAATTGATTTTTATTTTTTAATAAAAAGAGCTATATCTCAACTGTCCATCTCTGAAATTGACGATTAACATCATTTTTTTTTATAAATTATAGAATTTAAAATTAAAAAAAAAGGTGGAGATCATCCAATATCCAGATTAAATCTTCATTGTCCATCAAGATTGATCATGATCATTGGAGACCGAAACAATTCCTAAACATGCAATCATACAATAGAGAGAAGGTTGAGATAGAATCCTAAAACACAATGCCACAAACGGTGTGTCAAAATGAAATTCCCATAAAAAGTTATTAATGAAAAAATTATTCCCTAAAATGGCAAAAACATGATCATTTCAGAGGCCTAAACAATCGAATTCAACCAAAATTGCCCAAATGTTTTTGCCTTGGCCAATTTCCACTAGAATTGGGTCAAATCTCACAAATACAAAGCTCGAAAATTGTCTCTAATAGTGCCATTTGCCATTGCGTCGATCTCTTTATTCCATAATCTCCGTGTTCTGGGTAGGAAAGATAATGACAGAGATGAAAGCTTGGGGAGTAGTGATTATAATGATAGCTTTCATAACACCAAAAAGGACAACTTAAAGCTAAGAAAAGCTAGTGGGTATGGAGGGGAAACCGATAAGAGGGAGGAAAGGGAGGAGTGTGGTTCAGTTGGGAAGTGTGTTTTGGGCACAAGTGGTTCGATTGATGGGGTGGTTGGGTCTTGTGTAGGAAAAGGTGAAAGTTTGGAGAGTTGTGTTAATAAAGATAGTTATAGGGTGGCTTCTTTGGGAGGTTTTAAGAGTGATTTGGCCAATAGATAGAGTGTTAGGGTCTTTGGTTCTATAGATGGGTCGTGTGGGGGTGTGGCCGTTTATGGTAATCAAGTGGTTTATAATAATTTTGAAGAAGACAAAGATTTGAAGCTGGGTAATTTTGGTGGTCTGACGACACGTCGTTGCGGTGTCGGTCAAAAGATGAACATTTAAGTTCGACCTCGCTAGCGCGCGAGTCATAGGGACTAGCACAGCGGCAAGTGAGGGTATCGTTCCGCAGGGAGGTGGGATTCACCGACCGTCACCGGTTCTAGCTATTATTACAACACTCCGAGAGAACTCGTGTGTTGAGTTTGCGGAAAAGTGAATAATAATATAAATAAATAAACTAACTACCATAATATATACATGGATAGGATGGAATGGAGAGATGGCATGAAATGTGGTTACACTAGAGAAATGATTCAACCGTGACAATCCTCCTAATTAAGTGTTAGACTCACTTAGTCCCTCAATGTGCAAGTATATCATAGGCTCGTGTCCCCTTAATTGATCTCTAATCTCTCTCGAGTCTTAGAAATCACATCCACACAATGCATGGATTCATTAAGTACTTTGGGACACACACACGAGCAATGTATGCCAGCCTAGTGATCTCTCAACTGTCTGGTCATATACAGTGGTTATTTCGTTGGGCATGTAATGCGCAACTGCGCGGGCCATACTACATCCAATAATTCATTCACAATGGCTAACCAAATACGGGATGACAACCAAGTGAAAGCATTAAGAATACGAGATACCCATACAACACGTATGTTATATGCTCGTGTCCCCTTAATTAATCTCTAATATCTCTCGATGTTTTAGAGATTACATCCATGCATAAATGCTTGGATTCATTAAGGACCGTGGGACACACACACGAGCTCTACACGCCAGCCTAGTGATCTCTCAACTTACTGGTCAAATGTAGAGGATACCACGCTGGACATGTTAATGTGAACCACGCAATATATAACACACAGCCTAAATATCATCCACAAGGTGGCCAACCGAGTGAAAGCATTAAGCAATGAAATACCCCTATAACTACACAAGCAAAAGAGGAATTCAGTTTGTCTTTACTCTAGATACGGATTCGGTTTTATCAATCTCCCTAGGATGGCAAAAAATGGGAAACAAGTCCACCTAACACTAATGTGCATCAATGCAAAATGTTAAACATTAAGGACATTCAAATGAATTAAGGGCTCTCCTCTTGACTTGGGAATTTTCCCTAAATCAATTTACTACCCAATCCGGTCAAGGATGGATAATTGTGTCTTTAAAAGACCCATTAAGCACAAGGATGTGAACCAAAACCAATTTAGCAACTAAATGCATAAACTAGCTTTTTCTACTCTTTGGGGATAAAATCCCTAACACTCAAATCATTCAATAAATGGTATTTTGGTCATCCATTAACATACAAACAATCATGGGAAGCTAAATTACTCTACTCCTACATTAAATTATTCTACTCCTAAACCCAATCATGCATACATATCAATTTCTAACCTCCACAAACATGAATTTCACAATAAGAGATTAAACATACATAAATCAAAGAGCAAAACAAAACCCAAATGAATTTATGAACAAAATACATATATATAGCACATGTGAAGGTTCACAATATTCCCCAAATTGGGGTTACACATCAAAGAAACGAAAATTACAAAGAAAAGAGTAAATAAAAGCAAACCCTTGAAGACAAGCCTCCAAAGATGCTCCATATCTTTCCTAGCTCGAAATTGCTCCTAATCCCTTGAAATTTCGGTTCTAAAATGGATGGAGGAAGTGAGAAAAAGGGTTGTGGAGGTGTATGGTGAGCTCCCATGGAGGAAAAACCTCCATGGGAGCTTGGATCTCTCCTTATTTGGTGGAGAAGATGGAAGAAGATGGAAGAGAGAGAGAGTGGGGCGGAAGAGAGAGAGAGGGGAGGTTGGGCCTTCTGGAAAACTGAAGAAAAGGGGGGTATATATAGTGGAAAGGGGGCTTAGGGCAGAAATTGGGTGAAAAGACGAGAATGCCCTTGCAAAAGTGGCTGAAAATTGGGCCTCTCGCGGATGGGTTTCCAGCAGCGCGCACCGTTACGGAAACGGACATAACTTCCTCCAAAAACATCGGAATCGTGATCTTGAAGAACCGTTGGAAAGAAGACTTCTAGATCTTTCCAACCATATATAGTAAAAAACCCAGTTCGATCGGAGGAGAGAGATATGGTCCCCGCAAGTCGACCCTTCTGCAGGAAGCTTTCGCCAAACCCAAACATTGAATTATGCTCCCTATTATGCGCCCTATTCTGCTCTCTAGGGCGCAGAACTGCAAAAAGTGATTCTCTGCCAAGAAAATGCGCCCTTTTCTGTGGCCCCTAAACGCAGAACAAGGGTGCATAATCTAACTTTCAAAAATTGCACTTTTGCCCCAAAATTTCTACATTTTTGCAAAAACGCCCCTCACCTGGAAGAAATCCTGAAACACTTATTTAAGCCGTTAAATACCCAGTTTTACCCGGGAAACAAGCATAAAAGATAAAAGTAAGGGGCTACACAACGTGTAAAAATAAGAGTTATCATGGTCCAACTATTAATCTTTTTGTTGATCTTGGGGGTTTGGAACCTTTTGTTTGGAAATGAAAGATAGGGGATTTTGTTGACTTATCGTGCACTTCTGTTTGTAGGCGGAGTAATAAGAATTTTTTTTCCTTCAAGATCTCATCGAAAAAAGACTAGGAGTGGGGTTCGTGGTTTCGATTACAGTGCTGTAGATGGAGTGTTCGTGGACCGAATTGCTAGAGAAAAAAAGTTATTGAAGGCTAGTTCCAAGTTTGCTTTGACTGTTTTGACTGTTGCGGTTTAGGGTCAAGGTGGTTTTTTTTTTTTTTTTTTTTTTTTTTTTTGCATAGGTTGGCTGTTTAGGTTGTTCTTTCAGCTTGTTCGCGGTCTTAGGGTGGGCTTTCTTTGTGTTGCTTTTTTGGTTGTGTGTTTGCCCCTTTGGCCTCTTGTATTCTCGATGCGGTTTTTCCTGCTTGCTTATCTTGCTCAATGGGCTGTAGAAGATTTTTGTTTAAAGGTTGAGAATGTGTCAGAAGATAAGAAGAAATTGAAAATGTCCAAAAATCTCCATCATTTATCGTTTGTAAATGTTAGATCTATATGTGAATGCATCAAGAAGTTGGATGCCTCTGATGAGATCATCAAAAGTATACGCACCTTCTTGCCATTGCCCCAGTTCTCTCTAAATCGTTGTGATTTTCTTAATTTGTTGCCTAGACTACGACGCTTGAGGGTGTTATCTTTGAAGAGATATGGCATTGAAGACCTACCAAACACAATTAGTGATTTGAAGCATCTACGTTATCTTGACCTTTCCCAAACTCCAATTAAAAAATTGCCGGATTCAATCAACACACTCTACAATTTAGAAATCCTCAAATTAGAACAATGTTATGATCTAGTGAATTTGTGTTCAGACATGGGGAACCTAATCAATCTGCGCCATCTCTATATTTCTATGGCATCTTCAATGGAAAGAATGCCTTCAGGAATTGGTCGATTAATCCGTCTTCGAACATTGCCATTTTATTTGGTGGGTAAAGATTAGGGAAGACAAAAATATCCGACCCGCCCCAACCCGTGGGGCCCCGGTCCGTTTGGGGCGGGTTTGGGGTAGTAAAAATGGGTAACGGGGCGGGGTTTGGGTCAAATTTCTTGACCCGGCCGGGTTATCGGGTCGGGTATGGGGCGGTCCCTTTTGACCCGACCCGCCCCGTTTGACCCATAATATATATATTAAAAATATATATTTTAAATATAAAACCAAAAAAGAAAAAAAAGAAAAAAAAGAAACCCTATGTGATCTGAAAAAAAAAAAAAAAACAATTTGAAGTTCACCGCATTCTCTGAAGTAGCTTCTGGTTTCATCTAAGTAGCTTCCCACGCCGTTCACCGATCACCATTCACCACTCAGTCACTCACCAATCACCATACTCCAACAAGTCATTTTGCTCGCTGAAGTAGCTTCTGGTTTCATCTTAGTATCTTCTGGTTTCATCTTCTTCTTCTCACTCGAACCAGGTTCTATCTCTTGGAAAATAATTTCCTTTTGTTGATTATTGGCTTGACTGCAGTAGCTGCACTTATTTGTTCACTGCTTGGAATTAAATTTACTTAACTTTAAGATATGTGGAGTCTATAAAATGTAGAAATACAGTTTAGGTTTTAGGAAATTGAAACCCATTTTATGCATTGTCAGTTGCTTGGAAAATTTTGGGAATAAGAATTTTGTTTATATTCCTCTTGAACCACAATTAATCTATGTGCTTAATTTGCCTAATTTGGACGAGTGGGTTAATGCTTGATTATTGAATCAAGCATTGTGGTTCCTGGAGTTTAATATATTTTTTTTCTTTTTGCTGATGTTGTAGGCATAAATTACATTTTTTTTTTTAACAGGATTAGACGGAAAAATCACCCTTTTAAGTAGCAAAATCATTCTTTTGCACACTCTATTAGTTTTGAGTCTTTTGACTATTAGAATTTCGCTAGACAAACCAATTTGATGTATTTATGATAATTTAAATTTAAATTTACGTAAATGAATCGGGTCATTTGGGTCGGGTTTGGGGCACCCTTGACCCAAACAAATCGGGTTTGGGGCGGAAATTAAAAACCCGTTTGGGTCACGGGTCGGGTTTAGGGCAACTATTGAAAATCGGGTTTCGGGTTTGGGGCGGCCTTGACCTGCCCCGACCCGCCCCATTGCCATCCCTAGTAAAGATGTTAGCTTTGGGTTAAAGGAGTTGAAGAAGCCGACACACCTTCAAGACATGTTTCAGATTTCAGGGTTGGAGAATGTGAAAGATATTGGGGATGCCAAGGAGGCGGACATTATTGGGAAGGAGAAGCTTCGAGAGTTAGAGCTGGTATGGACTAGCAGTTTTAGTGATTCAACGGATATTGGAATTGAGACTCAAGTGCTTGACATGCTACAACCTTATAACAAGCTTGAAAAGCTCACCATCAAGAGCTATGGTGGTACAAAATTTCCATCATGGTTAGCAGATACCTCACTTTCGAAATTAGTGATTTAAAGATTTAAAGATTGCAAAAACTGTACTTCCTTGCCACCAATCGGGCAATTGCCCTTGCTCAAGGAACTATATATCACCGGACTGGCTGGAATAAAGAGCATTAGTCCAGAGTTTTATGGAAATGGTTGCTCAACACCTTTTCAGTCACTAGAGGTTCTAAGTATCGAGGATATGCAAGAATGGAAAGACTGGAATCATCTTGGGTTTGGTAAAGATAATGTTGGGTTCCCTCGCTTGCGAGAACTTTCTATAGAACGCTGTCCTAAATTGTCAGGAAATTTGCCAGAACATCTTCGCTTGTTAGAACGCCTATCTATTAGTAGCTGTGAGCAATTGCGGATGTCTATTCCCTTGTTAGATTGCATGATTCCGGACCCTGAGGATGGTTTTCCCACCAATCTTACATCACTTACTGTTGGAGGTGTCAACATCTGTAAGGCATTCTTTGAATGGGGGTTGCACAGACTCACTTCTCTTAAGGTTCTCATAATTCTCGGTGGATGTCCAGACATGATCTCCTTTCCTATGCTTCCTACCTCTCTAACTACACTGTACATCTATGATTTTCGGGATCTGGAGTACCTATCTCCCGATTTTCAAGATCTCAGTTCCTTGGAAGTACTGGATCTACGAAGTTGTCCAAATCTCAAATTCTTTCCAGAGAAGGGCCTGCCTTCCTCACTTCAGCAATTAAGTATCAGTGAATGTCCTCTGCTGAAACAAAGTTGCGAAAAGGATGAAGGACTATATTGGCCAATGATAGCCCTCGTACCTATAGTAATTATAGATGGTATAAACGCCAGGTATGTCTGCTAAACACAATATGAAACAAATATTTATAAATTTTAGTTTATATCCACCAAAATCAAGTTAAGACATTTCATATTCAGCTAAGACATTTCACATCTGGGATTTGAAATTAGTTATTTGTTGTTCATCAAGTTACTACTAACAATAAGGTTAGTTTATGATTTTATAAACATTGTTGTTGTTTTTATATTCACTTTGAAGAAGCAATAATATTGCTTATAGTTTTTAAAGGAAAATTATGTTTGTCCATGAAAGTCATGAAAGAGAAACGTAGTTTCCGTTCCTATGCATTTTTTTGATTTTAGATCTTTCATTTAACATTAAGTTAAAATGTATAATAGTTTAAGATGTATAATTGCTTACACCAATATACAAAGAAGACACAACAGGTTTTAGGAATATGGTGCATGACTTAGTTGTAAACTACTGTTTGCAGTGGAAATACGGCATGGAGTGTACCGAGTGGTGGATGGTTACTTTTGCTTGACAAGAACCAACTTACAGGAAAGTTTTCAGCAGAAATTCTCGGACAGGTCTACTGACAAAGTGAGAGAGGTGCTCAAGCTAGACCAGGAAATGGGGATTTATCAGTCCAGAGCTATTGGTTCGAGGGTGTTTTGGAAGTAAATGAGGTTCGAGTTGGTGTTCCTCAGGTTCAGGCCTAGTAGTTTTTTTTGGTGGTCTTGTAGCTGTTGAATGTTTCATCTTTAAACTACATTACAACACCCACAATTGAACATCTCTTATAGAAATAATATTGTACATGTGATTGGGATGTTGACTGCATTTTGTGTTTTTAAATCTCACCTTGTTAATAGTTGAAAATCCATTTCTTTTCATCAATTTGTTAAAAGATGTGTGACATGAATAATTGGATACAACATTTACAGCATATATGCTTGTTCAAAATATAGATTTTCATGCTGATTGAAGACATTGTTTGTGAATGATAATTAAGTATGCCGTATATTTTGGATTCCAATCCACTTGTTTATAAAATATATACAAAATTTTGATCATTGAAAGAAAGAAAATCCAACAAGTTCGATATAATATATATGATCCAACAAGCTCTAAATGTGTTTGTTAAAAGATGTGACATGAATAATTGGATATAACATTCAGCATATATGCTTGTTCAAAATATAGATTTTTATGGAGATAGACTATATTAGAGACATTGTTAATGAATGATAATTAAGTAGGCCATATCTTTTGGATTCCAATCGAACGTGTATAATCCACCCACTTGTTTATAAAATATATACAAAATTTTGATATAATATATATGATCCTATTAGAGAACTCTAAATGTTTAGGTTCAGAGGAGAAACCATAAAGGACTATAATTTTTACTAAATAGAAAACCGTTATGAGCAATATAACCTACAAGTTCAAGCCTCCAAATGAGCAATATGTTTGGGTTCATCCTAGAAATTTGGATTTACAAAATTTTGCTCAATGGCTTTGTATCGACGCAGACAATGTACAATAAATAGGAGAATAGATACCTGTCTCAATCAATTGTAACAAAAGATCATACAAAGAGTATCAGTTTAGTTGCAAAATTTGGTGATTGACTCAAGGATCCTGGTGGAGGTTTTCATGTTCAGGTTGACTATTATAATCGCTAGCAATGACGCCATCATCGTTGTTATCCATTGAAGCATACGAGAAACTCTACACAGAAGCGCAGTTTTCATCACCTACAAAAAGTAGAACAAAACCATTGAAGGATAATATAACCATGCAAAAATATACAATAAAAGTAAAGAGGACATGCGTTTCTTAAATCTCAGGTTCTTGTTTAGGACTGAAGTTCTGTGATTCAGTAACAAGATAATACAGCTAAGAATGCCGCAGCAGTTTGCCAACCACGTAAAGCAAATTGTTGTAACAACAGTGCAAAACGTGAAACAAAAAAGAATGTAATAGCATAAGTAAAGCACAGTAAACCAGACTGGCATAAGAAGGAAAGACAGCAAATTCTAAAGGGATGAAAAGACAGCAAATCAAGTGAATATTTGCAGCACTAAGAATTTACCACTCAAATGTAAATCCCCATTGCCATCATCAGGAGCTTCAAATCTTTGATGTCCTGATGAAGAGGCAGCCATTGGCAAATAGGGATGAAAAGAGAAACCATTAACAGTGTCTGCATGGTGTGAAGAATGGAAGAAAATTGGTTAGGAATAGATAAATCTAAATATACATGCTAAAACGAAATAACACATCCTTGAATGATACGAAATATCAATACCTGCTGCAGCACGAAATCCTAATATCCACTGCCCAGTTTGTAGATCATATATATGAACCAAACCATCCTGAAATCAGAAATCGAAAAAACGAGCAAATAATTAATTAATTATTGGAAATCTACTACAGCCTGAAACGCCGATAAAGTTTAGAATCTTAATCCACCGTAGAAAAAAAAAAATGATGGAAGCAAAAATTGATACCTGACCACCTGTTCCAAGATGTCGGCCACAGGGTTCAATATCAAACAATATTCGCTGGTTTGTGTATTCTAAGGATCTGTATAACCTATTACAGGATATAATCAAGAAAATAAACACACTTTGATGTCATCACCTATAAGCTACTTATGCAAACTTTAAACTAAAATATAGAAACATTTTACACTCGGACTGGATAAGCAATGTTATAATACTCTTTTATCGATATCAAAATTGCATGGAAAGCATTACCCTATAAATATGGCTAGAACTAAGGACATAAAATGATATTGACATACTTTCATCAACTCCTTTATCTATCCAAGTTTGTTTCCGAACATTGTTATGTTTCGGATCTCACAAAATCAAAGCATAGCTTAACAGAGCCTCTTATCATTGAGCTTCATTATCATAGGTTCCTGTTTTCACAATTTCTATAACGATTTATGTGTTGCTTCAGTCAACTGTAGATTTTCTCTTTGGGTGGGAGGCTGGAGCCACTAAGAAAAACATTTACAATTGTTGATAATTGTCTCACGCGTTTTTCTCCTTCCTGGGGGATTAGGTTGTCATTTGCATATGAAAGAAGAGACAAAGGACTATAAGAGTATGTATGATTACTTAAATTCCTGATGGTAAAAGTGAAGTATGTTTTGATATAGGATGCCTTATTTGCCACAGTTCTTAGAGAATTCAGCAATGGTATTTTATATATGGAATATTTCACATTAATTTTCTAAATTTCCTAAGTTGTGACAGCTCTTTAGTTGTTTGTGCATCTCATATTTTCTATTTTCTTTTTTTTCCTTCTGATACAATTTCCCATTAAGTTAGAAATACTTACTTGTAAACAACTTCAACAGCTTTCCGCACATCCCAGAAATTATTTGATGTGATTTTCAATTTGTAGCTGCTCATCATCTCAAACTGTTATTTAACAATTTATAAATGTAATTTCTGCCATATTATTTCAAGAGCCAAATTAATTCTTCTAATCAAGTTATAACAAACTCAATCCAGAAACAGATCTGGCAGCTTGGTCCAAAGCTGTTAGCCCATCAGGGATATCACATCTGGCAGCCCAATCCAGAAACAGATCCACAGCTTGGTCAAAACCTAATCAGCTACTTAACAATACGGTGGTGACGTTTTGTGGCTTGTTATCAGATTGATTCTGATAAGGTGATGAGTCAGGGTTGCATTGCTGAGATGGCAAGGTCTCGTTGGTCGTTGCAGATTATGAAGCTGAGTCAGATGATATGGGTATAAAAAGAATGCGATCAGGAGAGAGAAGGATTAGATTCATTACTGCTGGGTAGTTCCTGGTATCATTTGTGTTGTACTTTGCTGTAAAGACTCTAATATAGTGGAGGAGCTTCACTGTGAGGCTCAACGTGGATGTAGGCTACTTCTTAGCCGAACCATGATAAACTTGGTTGTCTCTTTATTTTCTTGCTCTCTTCTCTTTTGATATCTGTTCTTGGATGGAGTGCTTCTTTTCCTTTTGTTGTGATTTGTGATTGTGTTTTCTTTCTCCTTCTTTGTCACCCTCCAAACACCAAACCATTCCTGTGAATCAACCGGCCATTACTAATTTACTACGTATTTGTTCCTAGAAACAAAGAAACCATGTCTTTCATAGGAGAGGCCATTGCTACTGCTGCAATTGATGTTCTGTTCATGAAGTTGACTTCAACCAAACTACTTCAGTTTGCACGCCGAGAGAACATCCATGCTGATCTCAAGAAGTGGGAGAAAAAATTGTGGAAGATTAAAGCAGTTCTTAATGATGCAGCGGAGAAGCAATTGGAGAGCCAATTAGTAAGGGGCTGGCTCACTGATCTTAAGAACTTGGCTTACGACGTGGAAGACATACTGGACGAGTTTGCAACTGAAGCTTTGAAGAGGGAGTTGTTGGATCAATCTCAAGCCAGCACAAGTAAGGTACGAAAGCTCATTCCTTCTATTAAGTTCAATTCCAAGATGGCGTCCCAAATAAAGGAGATTACTGACAGATTAGAAGAGATTGTAGAACAAAAAAATTTCCTGGAATTGAAAGAGATCTCCGGAGAGAAGTCTTCCAAACTTAAATATCAAAGCTCACCTACAAGTACCTCTCTTCATGATCCTTACATTTGTGGTAGGGAAAATGATAAGAAAGCAATACTTGATATGCTATTCAAGGATGAAGGCACTAGTACCAGTTTTGGAGTCCCTGTTATTTCTATAATCGGGATGGGAGGACTGGGGAAGACAACTCTTGCTCAGCTTGTCTACAATGATAAAGAAGTGGACACTTATTTTAATTTTAAAGCTTGGGCTTATATTTCAGAAGATTTTGACATTGCTCGGGTAACAAAAATAGTCCTACAGTCCATTGCTTCTGGGACTAGTGATGTTAATGATCTAAATCTGCTTCAAGTCGAATTGAAGAAGCAACTCGCTGGAAAGAAATTTTTGATTGTTTTAGATGATGTTTGGCATGAGAATTATCAAGACTGGACAACGCTTTGCCTTCCATTTCAAGCCGGCTCTTTTGGAAGTAAGATTATCATCACAACTCGCAAGGAGAGTGTGGCATCAATGGCAGAGGCAAACAATAGTTCAATTTACCGATTGAAACAATTGTCAAATGATAATTGTTTGTCTCTATTTACTTTTCACGCTTTGGGAAAACCGGATTTCAACGAGCGTCCAGACTTGAAGGAAATCGGTGAGAAGATTGTAGATCGATGCAAAGGCTTGCCTTTGGCGGCAAAAACACTCGGTGGGCACTTGCGCCGTAAATTTCGCAACAAGGATTGGGAAGATTTGTTAGATAGCAGAATATGGAATTTATCAGAGGAGAGTGGTATTTTACCCGCTCTTAGAGTAAGTTACAATTATCTTTCTCCTCCATTACAAAGGTGTTTTGCATATTGCTCAATATTCCCGATGGGCTATGAATTTAATAAGGAAGAAATAATTCTCTTATGGATGGCTGAAGGTTTCTTACAAACGAATAGAAATGAAAAGCAAGCTGAAGATATAGGAGATGAGTATTTTGAAAATTTATACTCAATTTCATTTTTCCAACAAATCGGGAGTAGCTATTTTTCAGGATTTGTGATGCATGACCTCATCCATGATCTTGCTCAATGGGCTACAGAAGATTTTTGTTTAAAGGTTGAGAATGTGTCAGAAGATGAGAAGAAATTGAAAATTTCCAAAAATCTTCATCATTTATCTTTAGTAAAGGTTGAATCTATATGTGAATGCATCAAGAAGTTGGAGGCCTTTGATGAGGTCATCACGAGTATACGCACCTTCTTGCCATTGTACCCCTCCCCTTCAAGTCCTTGTGATTTTCTTAATTTGTTGCCTAGACTACGACGCTTGAGGGTGTTATCTTTGAGTGGATATGACATTGAAGACCTACCAAACACAATTAGTGATTTGAAGCATCTACGTTATTTTGACCTGTCCAACACTGGAATTAGAAAATTGCCGGATTCAATCAACACACTCTACAATTTAGAAATCCTCAAATTAGAACGCTGTTATAATCTAGTGAATTTGTATTCAGACATGGGGAACCTAATCAATCTGCGTCATCTCTATATTTCTAAGGCATCTTCAATGGAAAGAATGCCTTCAGGAATTGGTCGATTAATCCGTCTTCGAACATTGCTATTTTATTTGGTGGGTAAAGATGTTGGCTTTGGGTTAAAGGAGTTGAAGAAGCTGATACACCTTCAAGACGAGTTTTGTATTTCAGGGTTGGAGAATGTGAATGATATTGGGGATGCCAAGGAGGCGGACATTATTGGGAAGGAGAAGCTTCGAGAGTTAAAGCTGGAATGTACTAGCAGTTTTAGTGATTCGAGGGATATTGGAATTGAGACTCAAGTGCTTGACATGCTACAACCTTATAACAAGCTTGAAAAGCTCACCATCAAGAGCTGTGGTGGTACAAAATTTCCATCATGGTTAGCAGATACCTCACTTTCAAAATTAGTGCTTTTAAGATTTGAAGATTGCAAAAACTGTACTTCCTTGCCACCAATCGGGCAATTGCCCTTGCTCAAGTACCTATATATCAGAGGACTGGCTGGAATAAAGAGCATTAGTCCAGAGTTTTATGGAAATGGTTGCTCAACACCTTTTCAGTCACTAGAGGTTCTACGTATCGAGGATATGCAAGAATGGAAAGACTGGAATCATCTTGGGTTTGGTAAAGATAATGTTGGGTTCCCTCGCTTGCAAGAACTTTCTATAGATCGCTGTCCTAAATTGTCAGGAAATTTGCCAGAACATCTTCCCTTGTTAGAACGCCTATCTATTACTAGATGTGAGCAATTGCGGATGTCTATTCCCTTGTTAGATTGCATGATTCCGGACCCTGAGGATGGTTTTCCCACCAACCTTACATCACTTACTGTTGGAGGTGTCAACATCTGTAAGGTATTCTTTGAATGGGGGTTGCACAGACTCACTTCTCTTAAGGATCTCACAATTTCCGTTGGATGTCCAGACATGATCTCCTTTCCTATGCTTCCTACCTCTCTAACTACACTGTGGATCTTTGATTTTCGGGATCTGGAGCGCCTATCTCCCGATTTTCAAGATCTCAGTTCCTTGAAAGAACTGTATCTAATACGTTGTCCAAATCTCAAATTCTTTCCAGAGAAGGGCCTGCCTTCCTCACTTCAGCATTTAGATATCAGTGGATGTCCTCTGCTGAAACAAAGTTGCAAAAAGAATAAAGGACTATATTGGCCAATGATAGCCCTCGTACCTGTAGTAACTATATTATGAATCCAAGGTATGTCTGCTTAACACAATATGAAACAAATATTTTTTAAATTTTAGTTTATATCCACCAAAATCAAGTTAAGACATTTCATATTGTGACACAGTTTTGATACAAATTATACTGATGCTCTAGCTGCATGACCCATCTAGGGAAAGTTTTCCGATAAGTACAGTTTATTTGTCTTTATGGTTTTGGGATCTTTTAATTTGTTTTTCTAACAATTTCATGCTTATCTAATGTGATAATAGGAGCGGTTATAACAGTGGAGATTTCTAGTGATATGTTGGGGGTTTGGCAGGATCCAATATACAAAGAAGACACAACAGGTTTTGTTATTAAACTACCGTTTGCAGTGGGAGTACGGCATGCAGTGGCGATGGAATGCTTCTTGATTTCAGATGGTTAATTTTGCTTGACAAGGACCAACTTGCAGAAAAGTTTTCAGCAGAAATTCTCGGACAGGTCTACTGACAGTGAGAGAGGTGCTCAAGCTAGACCAGGAAATGAGGGGTTTATAAGTCCAGAGCTATTGGTTCGAGGGTGTTTTGGAAGTAAAAGAGGTTCGAGTTGGTGTTCCTCAGGTTCAGGCCTAGTAGTTTTTTTGGTGGTCTTGTAGCTGTTGAATGTTTCATCTTTAAACTACATTACATCATCCACAATTGAACATCCCTTATAGAAATAATGTGATTGGGATGTTGACTGCATTTTGTGTTTTAAATCTCTCCTTGTTAATAGTTGAAAATCCATTTCTTTTCATCAATTTGTTAAAAGATGTGTGACATGAATAATTGGGTACAACATTCAGCAATATAGATTTTTATGCAGATAAACTATATTAAAAATCTATATTGGAGACATTGTTAGTGAATGATAATTAAGTATGCCGTATCTTTTGGATTTCAATCGAACGTGTATAATCCACCCACTTGTTTATAAAATATATACAAAATTTTGATATAATATACATGAGAAACCATAAAGGACTATAATTTTTACTAAATGGAAAACCGTTATGAGCAATATAACCTACAAGTTTAGGCCTCCAAATGAGCAATATGTTTGGGTTCACCCTATAAATTTGGATTTACAAAATTTTGCACAATGGCTTTGTATGGAAGCAGACAATGTACAATAAATAGGAGAATAGATACCTGCCTCAATCAATTGTAATGAAAGGTCATACAAAGAGAATCAATGTAGTTGAAAATTTTGGTGATTGACTCAAGGATCTTGGTGGAGGTATTCATGTTCAGGTTGACTATTAGAATCGCTAGCATTGATGCCATCATCGTCATTATCCATTGAAGCATACGAGAAACTCCACACAGAAGCGCAGTTTTCATCACCTACAAAAAGTAGAACAAAACCATTGAAGGATAATATACCCATGCAAAAATATACAACAAAAGTAAGAGGATATGAACGTTTCTTAAATCTCAAGTTCTTGTTCAGGACTTAAGTTCTGTGATTCAGTAACAAGATGATACAGCTAAGAATGCCACAGCAGTTTGCCAACCATGTCCAGTGAATTGTTGTAACAACAGTGCAAAACGTGAAACAGAAAAGAATGTAATAGCACAAGTAAAGCACAGTAAACCAGATTGGCATAAGAAGGAAAGACAGAAAATGCTAAAGGGCATCTTCAAATCAAGTGAACATTTGCAGCACTAAGAATTTACCAGTCAAATGTAAATCCCCGTTGCCATCATCAGGAGCTTCAAATCTTCGATGTCCTGATGAAGAGGCAGCCATTGGCAAATAGGGATGAAAAGAGAAACCATTAATGGTGTCTGCATGGTGTGAAGAATGGAAGAAAAATTGGTTAGGAATAGACAACTCTAAATATACATGAAAAAACGAAATAACACATCCTTGAATGACATGAAATATCAATACCTGTTGCAGCACGAAATCCTGATATCCACTGCCCAGTTTGTAGATCATATATATGAACCAAACCATCCTGAAATCAGAAATCGAAAAAACGAGCAAATAATTAATTAATTATTGGAAATCTACCGCAGCCTGAAATGCCGATAAAGTCTAGAATCTTACTCCACCATAGAAAAAAAAATGATAGAAGCAAAAATTGATACCTGACCACCTGTTCCAAGATGTCGGCCACAGGGTTCAATATCAAACAATATTCGCTGGTTTGTGTATTCCGAGGATCTGTATAACCTATTACAGGATATAATCAAGAAAATAAACACACTTTGATGTCATCACCTATAAGCTACTTATGCAAACTTTAAACTAAAATATAGAAACATTTTACACTCAGACTGGAAAGGCAATGTTATAATACTCTTTTATCGATATCAAAATTGCATGGAAAGCATTACCCTATAAATATGGCAAGAACTAAGGACATAAAACGATATTGAAATACTTTCATCAACTCCTTTATCTATCCAAGTTTGTTTCCAAACATTGTTATGTTTCGGATCTCACAAAATCAAAGCTTAGCTTAACAGAGCCACTTATCATTGAGCTTCATTATCATGGGTTCCTGTTTTCACAATTTCTATAACAATTTATATGTTGCTTCAGTCAACTGTAGATTTTCTCATTGGGTGGGAGGCTGGAGCCACTAAGAAAAACATTTACAATTGTTGATAATTGTCTCACGTGTTTTTCTCCATCCTGGGGGATTAGGTTGTCATTTGCATATGAAAGAAGAGACATAGGACTATAGGAGTATATATGATTACTTAAATTCCTGATGGTAAAAGTGAAGTATGTTTTGATATAGGATGCCTTATTTGCTACAGTTCTTAGAGAATTTAGCAATGGTATTTTATATATTGAATATTTCACATTAATTTTCTAAATTTCCTAAGTTGTGACAGCTCTTTAGTTGTTTGTGCATCTCATATTTTTTTTTCTTCTGATTCAATTTCCCATTAAATTATAAATACTTACTTGTAAACAACTTCAACAGCTTTCCGCACATCCCAGCATAGTATGTAGGGATCCTTCAAAAAATTTAAATATAGAACATTGTCAATTAACATTTATAGAATAAAGTACATGTATAATTGATATTGTGACATAACTAAAGTGCAAGATTTATGTGTTCATAGTTAAGTTATCCAAAAGCTCCCAAAGAAAATGCAGATAGAGAGAGAGCAGCATTGCTGCTTCCTAATAAATATAAGGCACCAAAGCAGTAAACTTATAGGGCAGTGAAGATCAATGTCAATCACAGGGTGAAGGTAGAATGATTGCCAAGAATGTATGGGATGGTCTCATTAACCAGAAGTGTGATGATTACAAAGAAGGTCAGTGTCAATTTTATTGATTGTCCACAACCTTTATGAACATAGAATATTGATAATACCTTCCGACCTCCAGTATAAAGATAGTTACCATCTTTTGAGAATTGAACCTGAAAGGAAAAGAAGTTTCCGTTATTTGTCATAACCATAATCAGAATCAAGGGCATGTAGATGAATGCTTACTTACATGTGTAATCCCACCTTCTTGCCCATGTAAAATGTATAAGAGCTCCATATTGTCTTCGCTGTAGATTGCTGAAGTCTGGCTGTAGGAACCTGTAGCTAGCATTCCAGTATGGGTTGGACTGAAAGCTAGTGCAGAGATGATACCTATACATAATAAACAAGGTAAGGGCAATATATTTCATCATTATAAATCATTCGATAACCTAGTTTAGGTAGATAAACCAAGGATAATACCTGTTTGACCTTCTTTATTTCCTTGAAGGGTTGAATACCGTTTGAAATCCCTACCAGGCCGGTGTATATCAAATATCCTAACAGATTTGTTGTACCCGGCAAATATCCTACAAATAAAGCAAGAAATCAGGTAAATAATATAAGAATGAGAACTTAAAATGAAGAATATGAAAGAGAACTTAAATCGAAGAAGTAGAGAAAGGATTATAATGACCTAAGAAATAGGTATTATCTTAAATACTAGAGACAGATTTTCCATTCAAACCCCAAAATATCTATGATTTACAAAAGCTTAAGAGAAACATCAAGCATGTGATAGACTTTTCAAAAGAATTTTCCACTTACTTAGTCCCAGCAGGATTGAATGATACTGAGATAGCAGCAGTGATTTCATCCACAGCATCATAAGCCCGGTATGTGCAGCGCAACTGTCAGTATCCATGCCAGTCACCAAGTATATTACAATACAAAAATTAGAGATTGAGCAACACAGCTGTCTACAGTATCTATCACAATAGTGTTTGGACTTAGCAAATGGCTGCTCACAATATTCACACTATGTATATGGGGTGAGACCTACCATGCTTCAAAATGAACAATAGAAGCGGTGCACCCTTTCAGTATATATTACAAGGCCACTGCTTTATTTAAAGCATACAAAAACACCAAAATCAGTTCCAAAAGGCATAAATACGAGGAAAAGAAAATCAGTACCAAACCAGTAGTAGCATCCCAAAGATGAATTGGATGGTCGCGGGTGGTAGTAGCAAACACACAGCTCACTGGATCTGAAAAGCCAACAAACTTTCACATCAGATATCAACCTCATCCTCATACAAGAGTGTCAATAAATTTATAACACTTTCACCGTAACTAACATTATGTATATACAGAACACACACACACACATGTATAAGCAAAACATCCTTCTATCAAGAAATATTAATTAAGCACCTGAAGCAGACATGTACGGGTACCAACAGAAATCATGTACGGACTCTCCTTCACTCACAACAAGGTCTGCAGCATAAGAATCTGCAGGATAAGAATCAAACCACAATCAAACTACAATTAAAAATTAAAACTTGAAAGCCGGAGCTGAATGTTATACACAAAAGAGCTTGAATCAATCCAAATCGACCTCAACATTAATATCACTCATCATTTAGTCAAATTTCTCATTCTCCTGACTGTATACGAATTGTCAAAATCTCCAACATGCTATTCACTTCCATCTACTGTGATACTTTAAAATTATCTTAAAATTAGGTAAACTTATAATAACAACAACAAATTTACCTTGTTCGTTAGCATTAAAATCATGGCTGCTTCCATTCTCAGGCCTGACAAATTGACAATAAACTATCTCAAAATCACGATTCATGAAACAACCCATGTAAATACACACCTAGACAAAGTACAACATTGTTAACTCTAGCTTATTACTTCAATTTTCATGCTCAAATTTGTTAATTTTATGTCTTAAAAGTTGAAAGTAAGTGCTTATTCAGATGACAAAAAAAAAAAACTTACAAAGTGAAAACGCGAAGAGTGTTATCATCGGAACTTGTAAGAAAACACGAACCATACGGCGACCATTTGATGCCTTTAAGGAAATTGTTGGGGACAGAAGAGGTCTTGAACTGGTTATGGAAATGGTAGGTTCTGTGAGGAGGAACATCGAATCTAATTGGAGGCCATGTGTACTCTTGTTGGCTCTGCTCTGTGGCTTCCGCTACTACTTCTGTTTCTGGATTTTGCTGCTGTTGTTGCACCTCTTCCATTACTCGGTGTTTATTTATTTATTTATTATGTTTCACAGATTTTGCTGTTAGCGCCAAAAGTTGAGTGCTTTTGGCTTTTTGCGTTTTGAGTTGAGGCTGGAACTGCGAGTTTATTTATTTATTTATTTATTTATATATATATATTTTTTTTTCTATGAAGAATGTGGACCACTAGATTTACATACTTTGACTCAAAGTGTATGTATTTGTCAAAACTTCTTCATAATCTGTGGTCCACATTCTTCATCCTGATATATTTATTGTCAGGACGAACTGACAATAGAAAGACTGTATATATATATACAGATTTTCTATTATCAGTTTATCCTGACAATAAATATATCATGACGAACCACTAGATTTATATACTTTGACTCAAAGTGTATGCACTTGTCAAAACTTCTCCATAATATATGGTTCACATTCTTCGAACTGACAATAGTTTCAATTATCAGTTCGAACTGACAATAACTTCAATTATCAATTCGAACTAACAAAAGATATATCAGTTTCTTGCATGTGGGTCATTGGATTTAAAAGATGTTTTGACAAGTGCATACAGTCAAGTCAAAATATTTAAATCTAATGACACACATGTAAGGAACCGATATATATTTTATTAGTTCAAACTGATAATAGAAAAACTGTGTGTATATATATATATATTCTTTTTTAATATTACAATTAATTCGAGATTTTGATAGAGAATTATAGATGACACAAACAAAGAGAAGATTCGTATGTTTGATAAGGCACCAAATGATGAAATGAGATTGGTCCGATGGTATACTCTCTCACCTACACCAAATGAGATTGTGGTTAAAGTTCTCCCCTCCTAAAAAAAAAACCTAGAATTTATCTAATACTTTTGAAATAATAATAATAACAAGGGGTTTATACAATTTGATCCTTATCTAATTGGGAAATATCATTTTTTTTACTTGTTAATTGATTTTTTATCAAATTGGTCCATATATAATTCAAAATAACTCATTTTAGTCCTATTGTTAGTCAAAATAATAGTCAACCATTACAAAATCAGTTAAAAGTCTTTTTTACCCCTATTAGATGATGAATGAGTGGAAAAAGGGGTTTGCCCACTAATTAAATAGATTTTTTCATAATTGATAAAAAATAAAAAAGAATAAAAAAAATTGTATAGATGGATCTCCACCTTCCATCTCAGAGATGGACGGTGGAGATTGAATAAAAAAAAGAAATAAAAACTATAGAATTTAAAAATAATATTGAAAAAAAAAAAGATAAAAAGGAAAAATTGAATAGAAAATAAAATAAAAAAATCTTTTTTTTTTTTACTAGAAAAACAGGTAAGATTTATTTTTATTTTTATTTTTAAGAAATCAAATTAAAAAACTTAAGATAATTTAACAAAAAGAATATAAAAAAAATTGTAACAAGAGGTGGATATCGGATCTTCACCTCCTATTTTGAAAGAAAAAATTAATATTTTTTTTCATTATTTTTTTTAAAAAAATTCCTTCTTTTTATAAAATTATTTCTTCTTTTAAAAAAAAAAAAATTAGTAAAAATATATATATATATATATTTAATTTTCTATTCGGTTTTTCTTCTTTATCTTTTGTTTTTGCATTTTTTTAATCAAATAGTTTTCATTTGTTTTTTTTATTTGATCTCCATCGTCTATTTCTGAGATAGAAGGTGGAAATCCATGTATATAATTATTATTTTTCATTGTTTTTTTTTCAATTATGGGAAAACCTATTTAATTAGAGGGCAAACTCGTCTTTCCACTCATTCAACATCTAATAGGAGTAAAAAAGACTTTTAACTGATTTTGTAATGGTTGACCAGTAGTTTGACTAATAGTAGGATTAAAATGAGCTATTTTGAATTATATATAGACCAATTTGATGAAAAATCAATTAACAAGTAAAAAAAATGATGTTTCTCAATTAGATGGAGACCAAATTGTATAAACCCCTACTACTACTGCTGCTACTAGTAATAATAATAATAAGAAGAAGAAGGCACCATAGCGGCATAGTCTCAAAAACACCACCAAAAACAATGAAGCCAAAGTAAATCTCACCGCTATTCAATTCAACCATGTATTGATTGATAGATGGTTGAATTGAATAGCAGTGGGTTCCATTTTGGCTCCATTGTTTTTGCTACTACCACTGCCAGTGTCCAGTGACCATCCAATGGGATGCTACTACTGGTTTGGCACTGACTTTTCCTTGTATATATTGATTTTGGTGGTTTTGTATGCTTTAAATAAAGCTATACAATGGCCTCGTAAGGGTGCACAACATTAGATTTTATCGTGCATTTTGAAGCATCGTTTACATGGTCATTTTAGGTGTTGCAACATTAAAGCTCTACCAGGTGCAAATTCTCTTATCACCTGAAATTAGGCTATATAGTTCATGACTTC
Source organism: Acer campestre (assembly GCA_954870605.1). Lineage (NCBI taxonomy): Eukaryota > Viridiplantae > Streptophyta > Magnoliopsida > Sapindales > Sapindaceae > Acer > Acer campestre. Next base: position 6,083,107 of record OX940809.1, read on the forward strand.
ATGTATAATTGAAATTAGGCTATATATGACATCATATATGTTTCTAATGGAAACTACTTATGTACGGCTTAATTTCATTAGCTTAATTTCATTAGACGGTCTCACCATGTGACGGTGAAACCGTTCCACACAAGTTTTTCTCCCTCCACCAACCATATTAGAACAGGTCACGAAGGCACTGTCTCTCATTCTCCCGTTCTCCACTACCACGAATGACTATAAAAGGTAGTGTCCAATTTCTTTTGTGGAAATGGAAGGAAATATCCACTTTCAAGTTTGAAAGAGAAAAAATGTCTCCGCATTGAACTTCAATACAAGACAAATTTGTAAGAAAAACAATGTGGAGACATTTTGCCCTTTCAGACTTCAAAGTGGACATTTTTGCAATGGTCCCATTTATTTATTATCTCTTGACTAGATGACCTTGAGTAAATGGTTTATATGACCCACAAGAAACCTTTACTTTTATATGTATCACAAGTAGAAGTCTCCAATGAATTTCCTCTATCATCAACTAGCTCTGGTCATGACCACTAAAAAAAGAAGTCTCCATTGAATTTCCTTGATTGTCCAAGTGGCTACAGTATCATCAACAAGTTCTGTTGACATAAGCCTGTTCTGCTCTGCAAGTTGCACAATTTGTGCTCCTTCATTGGCACCGCACGTACGCCATGGTGGCGATAGGTTCTTCAAGACTGCTGTTCTTCCTTTTTTGTGCTCTTGTACATGTTGTTATCTTCACAATATCCCAGCCAGATTTCGTCCACCATCACTGCTTATCTGAAAACGGTAACTACACAACTAATAGTCCTTACCAGGCAAACCTCAATAGCGTCCTCTCATCAATTTCCTCCAATTCAGAAATCAGCTACGGATTCTACAATTTCTCTGCTGGCCAAGGCTCTGACAAAGTAAACGCGATTGCACTTTGCAGAAAAGATATCAACCTGGATGTTTGCCGTAGTTGCGTCAATGATTCCATATCCAAGCTCACACAACTATGTCCTTACCGAAAAGAAGCAATTGGATGGTATGACACTTGTATGTTACGCTACTCAAATCGCGACATATTTCATATTATGGACGCGGAAACCTCCCATAGATATTATCTGTGCAACCCGTATAATGTGTCGAGCCTGGATCAGTTCAATCAAGTGCTTGAGAATTTGTTAGATGGCCTAAGAAGTAATGCTTCATCAGGCGGTTCACTTGGCAAGTTCGCAGTCGGATATGCATCTGCCCCTGACTCCAAAACCTTATATGCACTTGTTCAGTGCACTCCTGATTTGTCCAAGCAGGAATGCAACGATTGCCTTGTTTCGATTACCAGAGATTTTTTCAAACGTTGCAATGGAAAGGAAGGATTCAGAGTTTTTTCACCCAGCTGTATTTTGAGGTTCGAGACTTTCCGTTTCTATGATCCGGCGACTGTTGATGAACCAGAATTTCCTTCTTCGCCACCATCGCTACTGTCTCCTCCTCCTCCTCCTCTGCCATCAAATAACACAACAATAGGTGGTGTTTCTTATTATTTACAGTTTTCTATTAAAATTTTAACAGTTTTTCAAATAGGCATACAGCTCCAAAATCCTGTAGCTTGCTTCACCTCTACTGATGATTACTATAACATGTAACGTGTGCAGGAAATGGCGACAACATTTCTCGAACAGTCATCATAGTTATAGTTGTCCCAGCTGCTGTTTTAATGATATTGACCATCTCCATCTGCATTTTTTTCCGAAAAAGGAATTTGAAGGAGAAAATAACAGAGGGTAAACCGCATGTGTCTTTTAATTACTATATAAGCCCATGATTCATGAGCCAGTCAAGTTTTTTTTTAGTACACTTCACTTTTTTTCATGAAGAGTGGCTTTCCAAATGCAGCCATACATCATTGCTTAGCTCCATTTGTTAAGGAGTCCTTGCAATTCGACCTTGGCACCATCAGAGCTGCAACAGACAACTTCTCGGAAGCTAAAAAGCTTGGACAAGGTGGATTTGGTGTTGTATACAAGGTACCTAAAAGCTTTGATTTTCTTGAAGGTTGGCAGAATTTGATTACCAAGCTTTAGTATTTTGTTGATATGGCAGGGCACCCTACCTGATGGACAACAAGTAGCTGTTAAGAGACTGTTTATGAATTCTAAGCAAGGAGATGTTGAATTTAAGAATGAAGTCACATTGGTTGCCAGGCTTCAGCACAGGAATTTGGTAAAGCTTCTTGGTTTTTGCTTGGAACGAAAAGAGAGGATTCTTGTCTACGAGTTTCTGCCTAACTCAAGCCTCGATCACTTCATATTCGGTATGTTTTCACTTCCGATACATTTCAGATTCATTTTCTAGCTATAGTATTCTTAATTTTTAATCCATCCAGATTTGATAATTTTATAAATTTGTAGATCCAATAAAGCGTGAAGATTTGGATTGGAAAAGACGTTACAGAATCATAGAAGGCATTGCTCGAGGGCTACTTTACCTTCACGAAGACTCAAGATTACGAATTATTCACCGTGATTTGAAAGCAAGTAACATTTTGTTGGATTCAGAGATGAATCCGAAGATTTCAGATTTTGGCACGGCAAGATTATTCGAAATGGATCAAACTCATATAATTACAAATAGAGTTGTGGGTACCCTGTAAGTACATGGATAGACATATAGAGCTTATCTATCAATATATGAAGAGGAATTTATCCTGTCAATCTATTTAAGAATATCTCGATCTTTCAAACTTCAATTTGATACGTTTGATGATTATATGCAGTGGATATATGGCTCCAGAATATGTAATACATCGGCATTTCTCAGTTAAGTCGGATGTGTTCAGTTTTGGTGTTTTAGTTTTGGAACTTGTGAGCGGGCAAAAGAGAAGTTGTTTTGATACGGAAGAGGAAATAGAATGCCTTCTCACCCAAGTAAGTTGTTTTATTCATTTCTAACATTTTATTTTTGAAGGTCTACTTGATTTATCAAGATTTTAAAATTGAGTGCAGGCATGGAAAAAATGGGATGAAGGGACAGCTTCAAATCTAATAGATCCTACTTTGAAGGAAGGTTCAAGGAATGAAATGATGAAATGCATACACATTGGGTTGCTATGTGTTCAAGAAAGTATATCTGACAGACCCACCATAGCTTCAGTTATTTACATGCTTAATAGCAACTTTGTCACTCTTCCAACACCTGCAAAACCCGGATTTTTTATGCAGAGTTCAGTGATACTTAATGCATCATCATCATCATTAGAGCCTAATTCAACAGGTTCATCCGAATCAGATCCACGTAGAATCACAACTGCCCCATTGTGAGAAAATGAGGCTTCAATCATCAAGTCATATCCTCAATAGCATTTAATTAATGTAAAAATCATTGTATTGATACTGATATCCATTATTTCTCGCTTCTCTGAAAATCAGCTGGTCACATACGACCAACAATATACTGTCTTCTTTTACAAGTGAGCTTGCTCATTGTATTTCGTTGTTAGGCTGGAAGGAATTCTTCTCTGTCATCATTGACATGTATTCAACACTTCTTTTTTAATGGTCTTCAACAATAATTGCATTTCTTTAAATTTCTAAAATAGAAGTAAAAAAATAAGTCCATTACAACACCTTTGCCTCCCAGGGCATTATACATTCAGTCCCTAAATTCATGGGACTGGTATGATATGATATATAATCAAAATGGGAATTAAATTCTGCTCAAATCATTACCTCTCAATTCATTAACAGCTACAGAGAGAATTATCCAGATCAATCACTGCAATGCCTATCATTATGTGTTTTTCAAATACGAGTCGTCCTTGTATTTTGAATACAGTGGGAGATCAAGGGCTCTTTCCACAATTTTTCCGTCATCAAGAATCTTCGCTATCAGGCTCTCAAGGGTTGGGAAATTTTCCTGTTACATTCAAAGTTCAGATTTTAAGCAAAAGTAGAATGACAGAAACAGAATTATAAACAGGAAAACGATACCTCGGGATGGATATAGCCAACTACAACAAGGCGCAATTCCTCACCATAGAAATCCTCATCAAATTCATGAAGCAACCATGGCTCCTGCGTCATAAAATAGATTTAAGGAAAATAGAATAGAGGTATGCAGATGCTACTATACGGGTTCATGTTGTACACACATATACTCACAATAGTCTTTTCGGAGTTGTTGAAATACGGGTTCCAACCAATACTCATGGCCATTTTATAAATGCCTCGCGTTGATAATCCAGCCCAACCAACATATACCCCTGAGGGATGTTCTGATAGGACACTTGAGTAACCTTTCGTAGACAAATTAGCTAAAAACAGATAATGAACATAAATCAGGTTCAGTTACTATCAAGCAAAACAAAGATAAAGAAACATAAACAATACAAGAGTTAGAGTCAGTAATAAATAATGTTGTTTTGTTGGAAAATGTAGTTGGAGTTCAAAGCAAGATCAGAACGAAATCGAGCTGAATAAGGCAAAGTAACAGAAATTGTAGGTTCTACAAGCCTGTAGGGATTCCAAGTACCTTTGAGCCACGACCATATCCCTTAATTACAGGACCACCAATATACCATGGTTCAAGTGGTAAGGCACCCTCTACCCCTGCAATTACCAATCAATATTAGATTGGGGTGCTGAGTTTACATGTGGACCAATCAATTACCAATCAAGTGGACCATATCCCTTACCAGCTGTAACACCTGGCCTGCCATGGATAAAGCCTTTTCAAATCTTAGATTGGGGTGCTGAGTTTACATGTGGCTATGTATTGATCAAAGGCACGAGAAGAAATTATATGAATAGCGGAGGACACATCAACAGGGAATTGGAGAAAGGCAAGCCTCACAGATGTTATAGAAAGTCATGGTTAATAAGTATTTGAAATTAAGTTCAAAACATGATGCCAGACTAAACTTTAACAGTCTTTATTTTGATGTGATTTGCATACCAACAATCCAAATTGTAGCTGCTTATCATCTCAAACTGTTATTTAACAATTTTATAAATGTAATTTCTGCTCCAACATTTATGTTAATAAGGATCCAAATAACCTTTCAAGGAAAGGTCGGTATGTCAAAGAATCATAAGAAATCTAGTAGCATTTGTTTTCAGGCCATATGATTTCAAGAGCCAAATTAATTCTTCTAATCAAGTTATAGGTAACTGGCGTCTTTTCTTGTAACAAACTCAACTAGTGCATCACTCAAAGTGAAGATATATTCCTCAAAGAGCATTGAACAGGAGGCCCAGCTCCCTTGAGCAAAAGGATAGTCAGTATAGCAAGGGATTAAAAACTCACTTACACGGAATCTTCAATGACCAGGCAGCTGGAAGGTTCCATATTCAGCCTTTTAGCAGCTTCCAGGAATCTTAAAATGGAAAAATCAAAAGGTTAGAATTTGAGAAAATGTGTTTTTCATAGTTAGATTAAAAAAAAAGTCATAAGAAGTCAATATCAAATTATTCATCAAGAATTCTCACATTTCAGGAGATGGCTTTCCCATTTTCACTTCATCGCCGCCAATGATGACAGAGAATGATTCCTTCCAGCCTAACAATGAAATACAATGACTCAATGAGCAAGCTCACTTATAAAAGAAAACAGCATATTGTTGATTTTCAGAGAAGCAATAAATAATCATTATTAAAATTTCTAAAAGACCCACCTTGGTGATAAGAGATTTTGGATTCTATGCTTGCACGAGGAGAATTTGAAGCCAGTGCCATAGGCACACCATGACTTCTTAAATGTTTAATTAACCGATTCGCCCCTGGTAGAGCTTTAATGTTGCAACACCTATAATGACTTATATAATCCTCCACAATTATAGCTGCCTCTTCCAGAGGTGTCTTTCCTACTATCTTCTGCGCCTCTCTCCCGTCCCATTGTTTCCCATACTTGACCAAATATACTTTCAAAACATCACTCACAATTCCATCTGCCGCAACAAAATCATAAAATAAAATAAAACAATTATGACCACTAATGATTATAATCTTTAAAAAAAAAAAAAAACTAATTGATTATAATGTTATTAATTGGGGAGTTAACCGGTTTAATAATGTGATCAATATTGATTTAGTTGAGTTTGGTATTTATTTTTTTTATTTTTTTTTGGAAATGCCAAAAGGGTTTTCAAATGCAATCTTAAAAAATAGTTCAAAATGAGCCCATCTAATTTTGCTCTTTTTGAAAACGATTAAGGATTTCTCTTTAGAGATGTGTTGTTATTAAATAAAGATAAATTCAAATTAATATCTAAAAATTCAAATTACAATAATCTATTTGAAGTGAAATGCTTATGTGTCATTAATATAAACTAAAATAAAATGTATTATAGCAACAGAGATACTCTGATATATAAAAAGAGTTAGATTGGGTTATTCCAAAAAAAAAAAAAAGGGTTTCAAATGTGATCTTACAAAATAGTTCAAATTGAGCCCATCTATTTTTGCTCCATTTTTATTATTATTATTTTTTTAAAATATTATAAAATAAACAATTAATAGATATAAAATGAGCCCATGAGCCCACGAGCCCATCTGGTTTTGGCTACTAACCAAATTGACCCACCGAGATATTCGGGTTCGGTTAGTTGGGTTGCCACCCGAAACCAAGAACAAGCCCAACTTGTTTTGATGGTTTTGCTATGCTTTACGTCGATAATGCTTTTGTAATTATACTTTATTGAAATTTTTAAAAAACTCTTATTTGTAAATAAACCTCATTAATGGCAAAATTACTCTTTCTTTATTTCTATTGTATTATATTTTTGTAACTACACCCCACTTACAAAATTACATATATTTTATTATCTAATCAATTTTATTGTTATTTTAAATTTGTTACTTTATTTATTGTTTTTCAAAAATAAAAAATAAAAAAATTCCAATTCCTAAATAAAGAAAATTGGTTTGAGCTAATTTATAATGCACATGAGTGATTGGACAATCACATAGAAGTATAGAACATAACCAAGTAACCAACTCCACATACTACCAAAAAAATAATAATAATAAATAAATAAATAAATAAAAATAAAAAAACTGTACATTTTTTTTTTAGTAAAAAAAAGACCTATATTTTGAAATTTGTTAATTGTTTAAAAAGAAAATTGTATTCGTTAAAAGAAACTGATTATATATATATATTTAAAATATTATAAAAATATATTTGAGATTAGTATAGTACTTAGGGGTGCGTTTGGCACGGAGATGGGATAAGACAAGGTGGAATAGGATAAGACAGGACAAGACATGACAAGTTGTTCTGTATTGTGTTTGGAAGGTCCGGGACAGAACTGTTAACTGTACTGTTATGCGTTTGGTATGACTGGGACAGTAAGGGACAAGAGGTTCAAATGACTAGAGTACCCCTCTTATATATATTATAATTATAATATATATATTGTAATATATTGTAATATATAATATTATATGTATTATTATATATAATAATAAAATATTATATATTATATAATATATACGTAATATAAATATATAATATAATATATTATATAAAAAATATAATAATATATAATATGTAGTATATAAATATATATAATATTATATTCTATATTATTATGATATATATTATTATAATATATATATTATAGTAATAATATATATATTCTAATATATATTATAATAATATATATAATAGTATATATTATTAAACATGTTTATAATTTTTTTGAAAATTTAAAGGGTAAAATAGTCTTTTTGTATTTGTCCCATATCATGGGACAACTTTGTCCTAGAGTCTTGGGTGAAACAAAATTTGGTGGTTTTTGTCCCACCTTGTCCCGTCCCGTCCCGTCCAATGCTAATAGCGCGTCAAACGTAAGACAACAAAAAGTTGTCCCATCCTGTCCCGTCCTGTCCCGTGTACCAAACGCACCCTAGGAGAAAAGTTAGGGTTTGAGAAAATAGAAAAGGTTTTATGATATATGTAAAAATCAAATAAATAATAGGAGACTAATTCATACTTTATGTTTGTTAAGAGCAGAGTTGTTCTAGTGCTGGTTGATATAAGAATGCTAATGGTGTTTCATGGGTGGGCTTAAAAAAAAAAAAAAAAAAAATCATGTGGGCCTGTTTTTGTAAAATTGGTACAGAGAATTATGTAAAATTGTTTGTATTTTTAAGATTTTGTTTCTGAATTTTTGTATCAAAGAAGATTTGAATAAACCTAAATATGATTTTCAGTTTTTCTTCGAATATTTGATAATAAGAATGCTAATAGTGTTTCATAGGTGGGCCTTTTTTGTTAAGTCATTGTGGGCCTGTTTTGTTTAAAATTGTGTGGAACTTTTATATGAAATCATAATTAAATAAAGAGAGAAAACTAGAAATAGCCACTCAAAACAATAAACTTTCCTTAATAACCACTTTTGAAACTTTAATTGTTAATAACCACTTTTTTCAAAAACTTTCAGTGTATGTCCATAAATTACCAGAGTACCCTTGAAATCGTTTTATTTTAAATCTCGAAACAAACTTGAAATCATGGGTAAATTGAAATGTTCAAACTTGAAATCAGGCTTAAATTGAAATATCAAAACTTGAAATTAGGCCTAAATTAAAATATCAAAACTTGAAATTTGGACTAAATTGAAATTTTACATTTCTTCTTCTTCTTCTTCTTCTTCCTCAAAACATTAGGTTTTTTTTTTTGGTTTCCCTTTTCTGGAGATCACCTCGCCGGCAAAGGGGGGTCGATTCCGTCGCCGACGAAGCAGCAGCGGACAGCGAGGAGGTCGTCGGCGCCCACGCCTGGTCCCCCGTCGCCTGTCCACCACGCCTAGTCGCTAAATCAGCGATGCCCCAACAGCCAGCCAGCGAGAGAGAGCTGGGAGGGGAAGATGAGGTCGCCGCGAAGCCCAGGAGGTCGCCGGCGCCCGGCGACACCTTCGCCGGCGCTCGGCGACCTCCAAAGCCCGTCTGCAAGAGAGATCGGGGAGAGAGAGAGAGTAGTCGGGGAGAGAGAGCAGAAGAGAGAGAAAGAAAAAAAGAGAAAGAAGAGAGAGAGAGAGCTGATGTGGGGGTTTATATATGAGGGCTTTCTTGTAATTGCTCAAAAAAGTGGTTATAAACAAATAAAAGTTCGTTTGTGGTTAAAAAAGAATTTCCCCTAATCTTTGTGGTTATTCTGTGTAATTTCCACTTAAATAATAAAAATAATAATCTAAAGTTGGGGCCTTCAGAATTAAGGGCCCTAAACGGTTATATCATTAGGCTCTCTCTTGAGCCGGCCCTGCACCCAGATGGAGAATCCGGTTCCTCTTCAAAAAATTCCATAAAAGATTTGTTATTTTTTTTTTGTTCTCATGCAAGCAGATGTGATACTCACACTTAGAAAAAAAAGACTGAATCGGCTGCACGCGTGTAGAAAAGTCTTATTTTCTGATTGTCATTTTGATGTATTGATAGCATTGTGATGGCAAATAATTAACAAGCAAAGCAAGCAAGCATGATTTGTAACAAAGAAGCAAAAAACCGGTCTCCCGATCAAATCGAAGAAATATGGAAGAAAGAAAGATAGAACACAAAATCCAATTGTAATTCATAACAAGTACATTCTTTTTCAATAAAGATTCTAAACGTACAAATAAATATCTAAGAGGCAAGAGATCAGATCTGGAGGCACATTAGGTTATATATTCTCTTGATATCTCCTTATTGATCATCGAAACCAGGTCTTGGTCCTATGCATCGGATCAATCCTACTCTTACCCGCATGATACATTTTGATCTCTGCATTGGGGGATGATTTCCAACTATGAAGGATGCTTTCAAACATCCCTAAATTAAGAGCCGAAGTTGTTGCACGGTAGTTCTTCGCAGTGACTAGAATTAGAGTATTCAGAGATGTCGCCGCTTGGATGAGACATTTCACCAACTCCATCTCATGGTGTTGATGCTTGAAACCCTTTATTTTGATCAATCTAAGCTTAGTCATGGGCTCATTGTATAGCTCAAAAAGTTGCTTGTGATGTTCTACCCAATAGTGTCCACCTTCAAAAGAGAATCCATTCATCTGCATGCAAAGAAACCAATTAAAAAACAAAACAATGTACTAAGAAATTGTGTAAAATAAAAATAAAAATAAAGAATGAGTGTTAAATGTTGAATATACACTTACATCAATGAAAAGTTTTTCTAGGTTTGGACTGTTAATGAGAACGCAGGTAATATCATAAATATTGCAAAATTTTGAACCTTGCATGAACAGTTGAATTTCCCTCAAATTTCTCATAACTAAATTCATGTCACTGAAAGCATTTGTAGTTGCTTCCTTTAATGAATTCGCAAATAAAGCCTATGTGACAGAAGACAAGGATGAAATTAACTAATTAAGTTCGAAAAGTCAATCGAAAGAGAAAGAGAATAGGAAAAAAAAAAAAAAACAATCAAATTTGTTGAATAATGTAACATTAGTTGAAGTAAATCAAATTTATTTGAAAAAATTTAGCCATACTAAAAGAAACATTAGAAAAAGAAGCAAATAGAAAGACAATTAATTTAAATTTCAAACATGGCCTTAAGTGATCATATATACCTCAATAAATGCAGCAGTAGTAGTGAGAACAGTGACATGTATGATATCACTAAAAAATCCCCTCGCTAGAGGAAATTGAATGTATCGTCTTGTAGGCGATAGAATGAACAACACATCCTCAAGCTGGTAAGCCATTGATATATTGATCAAAATGAGTTTTCCAAGGTAATGAAATGAACGAAGGGTTGGAGAAACGATCTCAATGTCAGCAACATCAAAGCAGTCTCCAATCTTGAACACCTTCAAGTTCTTATGATTTTCAGCTAAGATCTTCAACTTTCTAAACCCGCGACATCGAGTTATTTCTAGATAATCGAGTGACATGCAATGCTTGAAAATGGTTTCGATGAATGTTGCGCTGACTTGGGCTGTTCCCTTCAAAACGAGAGTTTTCAAGAAAGTCGAAACTTTGAGGAGAGGTGGAAGATCAACTGCACAGTGGTTTAGTTTCACCATTCTCAGGCTCTCGATGTTGAAAAACTCTGTAGAGAGTTCGAATTGTACAGTTGCATCGAGGAAATTCAGCTCCACCTCTTCGACTTTCTTCTCCGCAGACTTTTCGATCCATTTCTGAGCATAGCTTTCTACTCCGATCTGAATGAAATTCAGTCGAAAAGTTTGGATGATTGGACTGGAATGAAGGTCGAAAACACGATCGACCTCCTTTATAAATATCGATGGCTCCATCTCACGTTGATCAAAGTCGAGTATTCTACTATTCTTCCATGAGTGTTGGAATCTTGTCGAGAGAATTGACGTTCTCATGCCGACTTTGACAGGCAAAAAGGAGATGATTTTGTCAAGAGCATCTTCTGGTAGATTTATGTTAAAATTACGAGGAAGACGAGGTTGACGCTGATACTCTCTTTTCACTATCTTATTTGGAGGATGCTCTGAAGTATCCATATTACAAGAGAGAGAGAGAGAGAGAGAGAGAGAGAGAGAGAGAGAGAGAGAGAGAGAGAGAGAGAGTTTGGTGGATGTATGAATGAGAAAGAGCAAGCGAGTGAGAGAGAGAGAGAGAGTTATAGAGAAAGAAATTTGGTGGGTATGAATGAGAAAGTGTATGAAAAGTCTCTCTATATATACATACATGTGGAGTGATAAGATAAAAACCACCAGTGGTTTTCGGGTTTTATCGTTTCTGGGAGGTGGTTTTGTAGCTTCTCTGGTTTCCTTTTCATCAACTCAAGTACAATAAAAAATAATAATAAGATCTTCAATACTAGGTGTTTTCAATATACAGTCGCACGTGATTTTCATATTACTTGGCAAGATTTCATTGGACGAACACGATATCAATGACGTGTTGTGAACAATAAACCTAACACTAAATTATTGTTCATAGTACTAAACAAAATATATTAATAAAATAACAATTAAATGGCTATTTATAGTTAAGGGATATGAAATTTTATATACATTTTTGATGTGATAACATATATAGTATAGTAACCTAAACATGCTGTCTATTATTAGAATATGATGGTAATAATAATAACAATAATAATCATAAACTTAATTGCAACTATACATTTTTAGTAAATCCATCAAAATAATAATAATGAATATACCTAGATATGTATTCATTATTTTTTTGAGTTGGATTTACTAAAAAGGTAGAGTTGCAATTAAGTTTAGGATTATTATTATAATATTCTAATAATAGACAACATGTTTAGATTATATACTATATATGTTAGCATATCATAAAATGTATATAGATTTTCAGATTCCTTAACTCTAAATAGCCATTTGACTGTTATTTTATTAATGTATTTTGTTTGATACTATGAACAACAATTTAGTGTTAGGTTTGAATTATTTTCTTTACTAAAAATGGTACTTTTAACCCAAATATAGAATTTTTGAACAATTAAAAAAAATGTCACACAACCAAAAAATTAATTGAAAATCAATATAAAATAATGATGTGGTGAATGATATGGTAAAGACAAATATCGTGTCATAGGTTAATTGTGTAGCATTTTGAGCTTCTTCTAGAAGCTTTTTTTAGACTTTATTTATTTATTTATTTATTTATTTATTTATTTTAAATATGTCTTTGAAGAACAAATTACTGGATACCTATTTGAGGTAAGTTAAGTTACATTCAGAAACAACTTTATAAAAAAATTGAAAATGACATCCCTTGTCATTGATATTTGACCAAAGTTGACTATTAACTTCATCACTTTGAAGGGAAATATCATCATTTTGCCTTATTACATTTACTTTAATAAAATCTTAAATTAAAAAAAAATAATAAAAAAATGATGGATCTCCACCATTCATCGAAGATCAAATGAAAAATAATTAAAAAATTGATTTTTATTTTTTAATAAAAAAAGATATATCTCAATTGTCCATCTTTGAAATGGACGGTTAACATCATTTTTTTTTTTTAATTATTGAATTTAAAATTTTAAAAAAGGTGGAGATCATCCATTATCCAGATTAAATCTTCATCATCCATCAAGGCTGATCATGGATTCATGATCATTGGAGACCCAAACAATTCCTAAAACATACAATCATACAATAGAGAGAAGGTTGAGATAGAATCCTAAAACACAACGCCACAAACGGTATGTCAAAATGAAATTCCCATAAAAAGTTATTAATGAAAAAAATTAGTCCCTAAAATGGCAAAAAGGTGATCATTTCGGAGGCATAAACGATCGAATTCAACCAAAATTGCCCAAATTTTGGTCATTTGCCTTGGCCCATTTCCACTGGAATTGGGTCAAATCTCACAGATACAAAACTCGAAAATTGTCTCTAATAATGCCATTTGCCATTGCATCGATCTCTTTGTTCCATAATCTTCATGTTCTGGGTAGGAAAGATAATGACAAAGGTGAAAGCTTGGGGAGCAGTGATTATAATGATAGCTTTGATAACACCAAAAAGGACAACTTAAAGCTAAGAAAAGCTAGTGTGTATGGAGGGGAAACCAATAAGAGGGAGGAAAGAGAGGAGTGTGGTTCGGTTGGGAAGTGTGTTTTGGGCACAAGTGGTTCGATTGATGGGTGGTTGGGTCTTGTGTAGGAAAAGGTGAAAGTTTGGAGAGTTGTGTTAATAAAGATAGTTATAGGGTGGCTTCTTTAAGAGGTTTTGAGAGTGATTTGACCAATAGACAGAGTGTTAGGGTCTTTGGTTCTGAAGATGGGTTGTGTGGGGGTGTGGCCGTTTATGGTAATCAAGTGGTTTATATTAATTTTGAAGAAGACAAAGATTTGAAGGGGGGTAATTTTGGTGGTCCAGCTATTGATTTTTTTGTCGATCTTGGGGGTTTAGAACCTTTTGTTTGGAAATGAAAGGTAGGGGATTCTGTTGACTCATCGTGCACATCTTTTTGTAGGCTAGGAGTGGGGCTTGTGGTTTTTATTACAGTGTTGTAGATGAAATGTTGGTGGACCGAATTGCTAGAGGAAAAAAAGTTGTTGAAGGCTAGTTCCAAGTTTGCTTTGACTGTTTTGACTGTTGCGGTTTAGGGTCAAGGGTTTTTTTTTTTTTTTTTTTTTAGGGGCATAGGTTGGCATTTTAGGTTGTTCTTTCATCTTGTTCGTGGTCTTGGGATGGGCTTTCTTTGTGTTGCTTTTTTGGTTATGTGTTTGCCCCTTTGGTCTCTTGTATTCTTGATGCGGTTTTTCCCGCTAGATTTATAAAACTTACCATTCAAAAAAAAAAAGTCCATGTGCATTGCATCAGGCTATTTGGTAATTTTAGAGTGTCAAATAACCCTAGACTTTTAGTATAAAAGCTATATTATATATTGCTTTTGGTGGGGTGTGCGGCCAAGAGAAGGAAAAACAAATAGTGCGGCTAAGAGAGGAAAAAGAGAAGAAAGAAAAAAAAAAGAGTACAAAAGAATTCTCCATTGTTTCGCCTTCGTTTTTTGAATCTGTCTGAAGTGGTGAGTTCCTAGGATTCATGTCTATCTCATTTCGTAGCGTTTGAGAGAGTTTGTTGTGGTGAGATTATTCTTATTTTTGTTGTTGATATTTCTCAAATTATTGTTTCTGTGAGGTGTTTGCTTGGGTATTCATTATTAGTGATTATAGTAGAAATATTATTTGGAGTTTGACCGGTGGATGTATGCTTATGTTGATCCATGTAAATCTTTGTGTTGTCTATTTAATGCGATATATTTGTTTGCATAATTGGTTGCGGTTTTGATTGACTGTTAAGTTGTTTGATATTTTCAATAATTCACACAAATAATCAGTAATAGTGATTTTACGTAACTAGTGGTATCGGAAAGTATAGGTTTTAATTTATTACCAAAAAACATTGTCTTGGTTTGTCTCATTTACTATCAATATTTGTTAACCGAAACATATTAAGTTCCCAGTGATGTCATATTCATTTATGATTGTATCACTTATTTATTATCGGTTTATTAGAAGTATAACAAACAATTGTTACTATTCTCATTTTCAGAAGGTAAAATATACATGCGGCAAGCTGTTACTTCCAAGAAAGATGACACATCTCAAGAAGCTACATGAGTGATGGTGGGGTGAAAACAGCTATCTATAAAGCTCTAGCTAAGCAAGTTCCAGTACGCCATTGACACGCGGTTGCTTTGTGAGTAAAGATCCTCTCCTAGCTAGGTTGTTTTTCCTAACTAGCCTTTTCCTTATGTAATGACTTTTCACCTATGTATAAAAGAAATTATTTGGTAAAGATTTATTCATGTTTTTCTCTCTTATCCAAGCAGGTGTTTCACTTACTCTTTTTTTTAAAAAAAAAGTTTGGAAAACTCAAGACTAGGAGAGTATTATGATTTATGACTCTACTGTAAATTGTAGGGTTTTGTTTTAACTTTTAACTTATACATGCATTGTATTTACCAACCTCAATTTCATGTATATATCTTATACATGCATCGGATTCTCGACAGTAGAGCTGAATTGATGGAAGCCTTACGGTGAAAATTAGAAGCCAACTATATAGAATGTAGACAGATGAATAAAAACACTTGCATTAATTCCTGAGTTATTTTGATTAATTACTATCATGAAAATGTCTGAATGCCCCATGTATGGAAATAAGTGAAGTCTCTTTATTTTATGTTATTTTATTTTTGTTATTTTTAAGATATTCTTAAATTAAAATCTACCAAATGCATCCACATCGGCAAGTTCTTTCTATGTACCCGATCGACTTTATTTCAATGAATTACCTAGCTAGCTAGACTATATGGTGCTGCAGTAAGTGAGGCAAGTTTCTCTGCAACACCATTTTATTTGTTTTCTTCTTTAATGCTTGTGTTGAAGTTAAAATAGTTCTTTTTTAAAAGGTGGCCAGTGAGCATGATATAGTTCAGTCTAATATATCATCTTGCATATTTAATCGTATATATCATCTATTAATGAATTATGCTCTCACAGGTACTAAACCTTTTGACACGATAAGATATCATTTATGATTGTGGACAAAGCCTGATTTGGGACAGGTAAGCCTAATCTTAAAACCATAATCATATGAACATATAATTAGAAATCAAAATTTTAAGGATTTAAAATGATCATTATCCCCATTATTATTTTTTTCTTCTCTTTGGGGATTTCTTTGTGGGGCGGATTCTTTGGGGGGGTGGGGTTGAAGGCGGTGTTGCGAATGGCAAGGGTAAAGAATCAAGTTTTAACATTGAGATATTATTGAAGATTGTGATATTTAAAAATATTTTTATAATTAATATAAATTGTTATATTTCCATTTATTATATATTTAATTAGTTAGTTAATTATTTTAGGATTTGATTTGATTAAATTATATTTACTTTCCTTATTAGATAGGTTTCTTTTTAAATATAAATGAAAACTATTGTAGCTTTTTGAGGGAAAGTTTTTATGAATTTAATTTTATTAATAGATTAGCTCAGTGTTTAAGTTTATTATGTTTTAATATTTGTTGGTATTCATGGTGAATCAATACCGTTTAGTTCTTGTTTCACTTTCGGTATTTTTAAGCATAAACGGATCTAGTTTTTGGTATTCCGAGAATCAATGGATTATAAATATTTATCTTTTATGTTTATCAATTTTAGTCTGCGTTCATTCCGCTGCATCAACATTTCATATAAAATTCCCTATGTTGTCATGGATCCTCACTGGCTATAATGATTAATGAATTCGTGAACTGAAAAGATTCAATAATTGATCAGTAACTTTTTTTTGCAGATTGAATTAGGAGCATTTGTAGGGCCTTGCCCGTGTTTTCTACATTGATTATTTGACACACATTTCTTTTCTAATGTGTAGTTGAGTTAGAATTACAAAAAATTTAGGAGGCCGGGCCAATGCATAAAATTTAAAAATTTAAAGACAAATGTAATTTTTTATAAATGATTTAAATAAAATAAAATAAAATAAAACATGGTAGTTTGTTGAGTGTTTTATCAAACTACCATCTTTGTTCCTTTATGACACAGTATGACTTAGATTTTTCAAGATAAATTCGACTTACTACAACTAACGTACTAACGTACATTATTCAACACATTTGATTGTTTCTTTTTTCTTTTTTCTTTTTCACTTTTGATTGAATTTTCGTGGTTTCTTCCACTTCTGTCACAGTATTTATTTGCGAATTCATTTAAAGAAAGTAACTGTAAATGCTTTTATGACATGAATTTAACCGTGTGGCACTTGAGTGAACTTTAGTTGTTCATGGAAGGTTCAAAGTTTTGCAATGTTTATGATATTGCTTGTGTTCTCAAGAACTGTCCAAACCTAGAAAAACTTTTCATTGATGTAAGTGTACACATTCAACAATCCTGGTCATTTTATGTGCTACACAAAATTTTTAGTATCCAAATTGATTTCTTTTCTCTCTCTCTCTCTCTCTATACATTTTAATGAATTCTCTTTTGAAGGTGGGTACAATTGGGTAGCACATCATAAACAACTTTTTGAGCTATATAATGAGTCCATGGCTAAGTTTAGATTCAACAAAATAAAGGGTTTCAAGTATCAACACCATGAGATAGAGTTGGTGATCAAATGTTTTCTCCAGTCAGTAACATCTTTGGAGACTCTAATTCTAGTCACCGTGAAAGGCTACTGTGCAATAATAACTCAGGATCTTCAATTAGTGATTTTAGATAGCTTCCTTCATTGTTGTAAAACATCCCCCAATGCAGAGATCAAAATGTATCCTTAGGACAGGAGTATGATTGACCCCGGTCTGCGGATACATTTTGATCTCTGCATTGGGGGATGTTTTACAACTATGCAGGAAGCTATCTAAAATCACTAATTAAAGATCCTAAACTGTTGCACGGTAGCCTTTTGTGGTGACTAAAATTAGAGTCTCCAAAGATGTTGCTAACTGGGCAAGACATTTGATCACCAACTCTATCTCATGGTGTTGATACTTGAAACCCTTTATTTTGTTGAATCTAAAATTAGTCTTGGGCCTATTATATAGTTCAATAAGTTGCTCATGACATGCAACCCAATAGTACCCACCTTCAAAAGAGAATTCATTCAAATGATCAAGAAAAAAAAAACAATTATAGAAAAGAAATCAATTTGGATACTAAGAAATTTTGTGTAAAAAAATCAAATGATCAAGAGTGTTGAATGTGTACAGTACACTTACATCAATGAAAAGTTTTTCTAGAGTTGGACAGTTCTTGAGAACACAAGTAATATCATAAACATTGCAAAAGTTTGAACCTTCCATGAATAGCTGAAGTTCCCTCAAGTTTCGCATAATTAAACTCATGTCACCAAAGCATCTACTTTCTTTAATGAATTCGTAAATAAAGTTTGTGCAACAGAAGACATTGATGAAATTGATTAAACTCGAAAAAGTCAATCAAAAGAGAGAAAGGAGAAGAGAAAAAAGCAATCAAATGCATGTGTTGAATATTTTGTTGAACAATATTATTCTAGCCCTTTCAAAAAATTAGTTGAAATAGATCAAATTTATCTTTAAAATTCTAAGTCATATATATACACTATCCTAAAAGAACAAAGTTGAAAAGATTGAAAATGGATATATAACGAAGTCTCGATAAACTACCATGTTTAGTAAAACTCATTTACCTTTTGCGGAGATATATGACACCTTACTTTATAAGATAAAATTGTCTTGATTTGTCTTCTTTATTGGTTTGTAGGGTTTTGTTCTAACATATACATGCATTGTATTTACTAACCACAGTTTCATGTATCTTAATTTGCTTTCCATACTCCTATCCTTTATTTTTCTTTTTCTTTTCTTTTCTTTTCTTTTCTAAGGGTTCTTTATAGTAGAGCTGAATTGATGGGAGCCTAACGGTGAAAAGAAGCCAACTATATATAGACTGTAGTCAGATGAACTTAATAATTAATTAATTACTATCATGAAAATGTCTGAATGTATGTGGAAATAAGTCAAGTCTCTTTTTTTTTTTTTTTTTTTTTTTAGTTATAATTTTGATGTATATATCACCATTATATTGATAGCATTGTGATGGTAATTAACAAGCAAAAGCATACATGATTTGTAACAAGGAGGCATAAAAACTGGTCTCCTCATGAAATCAAAGAAATATGGAAGAATTGAAAGAAAGACAGAGCACAAAATCCAATGGTAATTCAGATTGTTTTGGAAAGCAATATATTAAATTCTAATAATATGGGAGGTCAATATCAGTTTTTTGATAAAGTTATTTTTATGTGTAAAAAAATAAACCTTAGGGACATTAGTGTAATTTGCTCTATTTTTTATTTATTTATTTAAAAAATGAGTTGAAATTGCTCTCTTGACGACTCTGTATTCGTATACGGTGATTGATATCGCAGGTCTCGTTGGTCCCGGTTTCTCGGTCAATTTAAAGAAAAAAAATAAAAAATAAAAAATAAAAAAATATTAATAAACAAAAGAAGTTCAGTTCTGAAACCAAAGTACAAAACAAAGGCCTTGCTTCAACTTCAAGTCTTCAACTACAACAGCACACTCCCACTGTACACTTTATTACAGCCGAAAATGCCGCCAAAACCCCACAACCACCACCAAAACCCTACTTCTTCTACGGCCACCGCAAGCCCTCCCAAAACAGACCCACTGTCTACGGTGGCTTCTTCTCCAACCGCTACTCACTCAAAGACCCAGACCCCAAATCTCAGTCTAACCAACCAGAGCCCATATTCGACCTCCAAAAATGGGACCCCCACTACATCCCTTCCCAAAATCGACCACCGCGATCCCAAACCCCGTCTCTCTCACAATCACAGCGCCTCTCCCCCATTGCCCGCTTCGTCGTCGACTCATTCCGGAAGAGCCAGAGCGGTTGGGGCCGGAGGTCGTGACCCAGCTCAACAAACTCCACCGCGTGACGCCGGACCTCGTGGCGGAGGTGCTCAAAGTCGAAAACAACCCCGTCCTTGCCTCCAGGTTCTTCCACTGGGCCGGCAAGCAGAAGGGTTACCGCCACACTTTTGCTTCCTACAATGCATTGACATATTGCTTGAATCGAAACAAATTGTTTCGCGCGGCGGACCAGGTCCCCGAGTTGATGGATTCCCAAGGTACGCCACCCACCGAAAAGCAATTTGAGATTTTGATCAGAATGCATGCTGATTGTGGTAGAGGACTTAGAGTTAACTATGTGTATCGAAAAATGATGAAATTTGGACTCGTGCCCAGTGTTGTTTTGTATAACAGGATCATGGACGCTTTAGTTAAAACTTAAAACCAATTATTTAAATTTAGCATTATCGGTTTATGATGATTTTAAAGCACACGAATTGGTCGAGGAGAGCGTTACTTACATGATATTGATCAAGGGATTGTGTAAAGAGGGAAAATTTGAGGAAATGTTTGAGCTTTTAGGGAAAATGAGGGATAATTTATGTAAACCGGATGTGTTAAGGTGTTAGTTTCGGAGGGGAATTTGGATGCTTGTTGTCGTGTGTGGGAGGAAATGAGAAAAGATATGGTGGAGCCGGATGTGATGGCATATGTAACATTGATCATGGTATGGGTTGTTCAGGGAAATGAAAGAGAAGGAAATTTTAATCGACAGGGCAATTTACGGAGTTTTGGTTGATGGGTTTGTGGGTAAGGGAAAGGTTGGGAAGGCATGTGACTTGTTGAAGGATTTGATGGATTCAGGGTAGATGGCTGATTTGGGGATATATAATTCTATTATTGGAGGATTGTGTAGCGTGAAGCATGTTTATAAGGCTTACAAGCTTTTTGAAGTTACGGTTCAAGATGGTCTTGAGCCGAACTTTGCTACTGTGAATCCCATGCTGGTTTGTTATGTGGAAATGGGGAGAATGGACAATTTCCGTAAGTTGCTTGAGCAAATGAAGAAATTGAAATTTTCTGTGGTTGATGGAGAAGTTTTTTGAGTTTGTGGTTGGGAAGGAGGAAAGAATTATGATGGCATTGGAAGTGTTTGAAGAAATAAAAGGGAAAGGTTTTAGTACCGTTGCAATATACAATATACTAATGGGAGCTTTCCACAAGATTGGGGATGTGCAAAAGGCATTATCACTCTACGGTGAAATGAAGGATCTGAATTTGGAACTTGATTCGTCAATTTATAGTATTGCAATTCAGTGTTTTGTTGAAAATGAGGATATCCAGGAGGCTTGTTCATGTCATAATAAAATAATTGAAATGTCTCATGTTCCTTCTGTTGCTGCTTATTGTTCTCTGGCTAAAGGGCTATGCAAAATTGGAGAGATTGATGCAGCTATGATAGTATGATGTTAGTTCGTGATTGCTTAGGCAACGTTGCAAGTGGGCCAATAAAATTCAAGTACACCCTTACTATTCTCCATGTCTGTAGATCAGGTGATGCGGAAGAGGTGATTGAAGTGCTAAATGAGGTGATGCAAGAAGGTTGCCATCCTGATGAAGTTATATGTTCTGCTATAATCTCTGGTATGTGCAAGTATGGAACATTGGAAGAGGCAAGGAAAGTTTTTCACAAATTTGAGAGAGCGGCCGAGCGCAAACTTCTAAGGGAAGCCAGTACAATCGTATATGATGAAATATTAACTGAACATATGAAGAAAGAAGACAGCAGACTTGGTGCTATCGAGATTGAAGTTTTTTGGTCTGGAATCCAAGTTGAAAGCAAAGGGTTGAACTCTGCTTCCGCATTGAAATTGTATCGGCTATAGCCAGGTGCCATTTTTTAATATTTCAACATTTGGATGTGCTGCAAACCTTGTGTATATAATTAACAGTGACCTGTTTTAGTAAGTCCAACCTTTAATTTGATTTGCTTTGCCAGGTTGAGTTACGCTGTATGCTCTGCTAACTCTGGCATGGATAATTATCCAACACTGGAAGGGGCAAGGAAAGTTATCACAAATTAGAGATTTGAGAGGTTGCAAACTAAAAAAAATCTCGGTGCTATCATGATTGAACTTTATCGGTATGTATTCGATGTTGAGAGCGAAGGGTTGTATCATGTATGATGTATGCTGCTTGCTGTCTGGTGGAAGTGATAAACCAGGTACTGGCTTTTTAATTGCTTCGCTTCCATACTCACTAAAACAGGTACTGGCTTTTTAAGTGTTTCAAATAGCAATAATTTTATGTAACCTTAATGTAGTACGGATCAGCTTTGCAGGGGGAAGCAGTTGGATGCAAATATCCTCAAGCCAGCAAATGGTACTGAAGCACATTCATAGTTGCTGCATATGTTAATGTGGTGTAAAATGAAGGAGAGTAACTAACAGAAAAAGGAGATTAACGGATAAAAGATTATTTTGGGAGGGAGATGTCTAACAAAGTTGGAGACCAAAGACTACATTCAACTTGTTTGTTGTTGAATGATGAAGGTTTTAGGTAATAGTCTTTCTTATACCCATAAGAGGCATGTGAGGGATGGACAAGATGACTCTAGTTTTCGATTTCATATCCAAAAAAATTGGGTGGGACATGCATATCACATGATTATCATGATAAATTGTGACCGATCTATCAATTTTTGTCACGTTGTATGTTTTGTTACAAGTGTGACCACTCTTTCATCTTTCTATGCCTCCCATATGTTTTATTTTTGGGTGCGGATATTGTCATCGAAAAAATTTATTAGTACACTCATTTTTATAAATACACCCATATCTAAAATTAAAAAAAATAAATATTACTATAAGCACTCATTATAATGTTAATAGTACCCTTATTGAAATGAATATATTCATTTAATATATATTATTTATAAACCTTCTTAAATTATTAACACCACCCAATTTATACCCAAAAAAAAAATCATATTATTTTTTTGAATCAAATCATCTTTTAATGACGGTCCAATTTATTTTTGGGAATATCTCAAATGTTGGAGCCTTATGAAATGGAATATGTGGAACTGAATTGTATACGGGGTCAAGGGATTTTCAATATGGAATTCTCTTATTTATACAACTATCTTGAAAAAAATAAAAATAAATAAATAAATAAACCTTATTTATATCTATGGCTATTTAAAATAAAATAAAATAAAATAAAATATAAAAAAAAAAAAAAAAAACTTACTGATATCTATAGTTATTTTTTTGTTTATTGATAGAGTTCGTAATTATACATAAAAAAACGAACAAAAAAAAAATGATAATCATGTGATGAAGAGAAAGTTTAATACTTGAAATAAAATTAGAGTTAATTATAGTTTATTATAAAAATTAAGGTTTATCATATAGCTGTATTTTTATAATTAATATTTTTTAATAAAGTATGGGTATACTGATTGGTTTTATAGGTGATAATATCGGCACCCTTTATTTTTAATTTTTGACTTGATTTTTTTTTGTACGGATATTGACACCCATAAAACATATTAGTACACCCATTTTTATAAGTACATCCATATCTAAATTTTTTTTAAAAAAATATTACTATAAGCACCTATCATAATGTCAATAGTACCCTCATTGAAATAAATATATTCATTTTAATACATATTATTTATAAACATTGATCTTAAATTATTATTGCACCCAATTTATATTAAAAAAAATCATACTATAATCCTCTTTTAATGATGACCTAATTTACTTTTGGAGATATCTCGAATGTATGAGCTTTATAAAAGGGAATATGTGGAACCGTATATATGGTCAAGAGATTTTCAATCTAATTTTTTTTTATTTATATAGCTATCTTAAATAAAATAAAAACTTACTGATATCTATGGCTAACTTAAAATTTAAAAAAAAAATTAATTAATTAAAAAAAAAAAAAAACTTGTTGATATCTATAGCTATCTTTAAATTTTTTTATTTTATTTATTTTTTTTGTTTATTGATAGAGTTCATAACTATACATAAAATAAAGATTAAAACAATACGATAATCATGTGATGATGAGAAAGTTTGATACTTAAAATAAAATTAGAGTTTAATTATGGTTTACCATAAAAATCAGGGTTTATCATAAGTGTTATTTTTTTTTTTTTTAAGGTAAGTTTTTTTTAAAGAGCGAATTGCAACCAACCTCCCTGAGGTTTGACATTTGACAACTAGAAACAACTTTATGTTCAATTGACAATGACCTCCCCTATTGTTAGTTAAAGTAAAGTCAATCTTAGCAAAGATAAGGGTATTTTTGTCCTTTTAAATCTTTTCTATTTATTAAAAAAAAATCTCAAATTTTCTCAAAATTTTTTTCTTTCTTTCTATTTCTTCTCAAGTTTTACTAATATGAAAAAAAAAAAAAAAAACTGAAGGAAATGTTGTTGGATTGGATTTAGGTGAGCCACACTTTTTATTTTTTATTTTTGAAAAATCTGAAAAACTTGAATCTAAAGAAAAATCTAGAGATACATCAATGGAAGAAGAAAATGTTGTTAGATTAGATTTGGATGAGCCACACTTTTTTATTTTTTATTTTTGAAAAATATGAAAAACTTGAATTTGAAGAAAAATCTGGAGATACATCAATGGAAGAAGAAAATGTTAGATTAGATTTAGATGAGCCATTTTTTTTTTTTTTAGTTTTCATATATTTATATATTTTTAAAATCAAAATTTTTTTTATTCAGGAACATTTTGGTATTTGTAGCGCCCAAATCCAGTCAATGGTTAAATTTGACCATCTTTGACTAACATTAGGGGAGCTCATTGTCAATTAATGGTAAAGTTATTTTTGGTTATCAAAGGCCAAACCTTAGGGAGGTTAGCTGCAATATGCTCTTTTTTTAATAAAGAAATATAGTTGAAGATATGTGTAATTAAGGAGTGTATATAGTATTTGGTTTATTTTTAATTAAAGTAATTTGTCTTTATTTGTAAATTTCTATTGAGATATTTTTGTAATTATTATTTTTTTATATAAAATATATGTGTACTAATAAGTTTTATAGGTATCAATATCGACATTTTCTTTTTTTAATCTAATCCTTCAATGTTTTATTCCAAATTCAAACATAGGCTACTTTATTAAATTCATAAACATAAACAAAGACATGAGAAAATTTAAACAAATTGTTATGCTTGAAGTTAGTAATTGAAGTATTAAATTCAAAAGAGATCAAAATGTAGATGGGTTTTTTTTTTTTAGTGGATCAATAATGTGAAAACTTGAGAGAAGTGATTTACTAAAAGAAAACAAAGAGATGTAAATTTTGTGCGATATTGCATTTTTCATTCGCATCACGTCTTATGGTATGGGAAGTAAATATGATTGGGAGATTAGCTAGTTATATCACATGGCGAAACACTGAAGTAAGTTTTTTATTTATTTTTTATTTTTTATTTTTATTTATTTATAAAAAAAACTAAGGCAAGTTACAATATGTTATGGCAGCAAGCTCTCAAAAATTGGTGGCCACTTTCCCTCCTCATATCGTTGAAGCTTATACGATTCTTTGTGGCATTCAGCTTGCAATCGACTCAGGTCTGAATCCGGTCACGGTTGAATCAAATGCTGCGGTTGTGGTAGATTGGATTTCTGGTGATATTGATCTGCTCTCAGAGGTTGGTATTATCATTTCAGACATTAAAAATCTGTTACATCAAATTCAGTGTGTTGCAGTGACCTTCGTCCCTAGACCGGAGAACAAGGTGGCTCATTGCTTAGCAAAATTTGCCCTCTCTTGTGATGAGGACAGATTTTGGTTGGAGGAAGACCCTCCTTGTGTTAGATCGTTTGTTCTGGCTGATGCCAGAATTTGTTTATAATGCTTTGTTTGTTTGGTTCAGTTACATTTCAAAAAAAAAAAAAATGGCGCTACATTTTAGTTTTATCAAAAGCAAAGAAAATTATTTCAATTATTTCCTTGGACTTTTTAAAAAGCAAAGAAAACTTTCACTTGATGACTCTAGGAATTTTGAGGAAGGCTCGTCAAGTCATTAGTCATTTTCAATACTTAGGGGTCGTTTGTTTTTTCCACTTAAGACTTAATGGGTCTGAATCATAATTATTAAGTTGTTTTGTTTGTTTTTTTAAGTGGTCAAACAACTTAAAAATACTAAAAAACAACTTAAAATAAAAAGTAAGAAATCCTGACTTTTCACTTAATTGTAAATCACTGAATTGTATTAAATGCAATCTAAAATCTTTTCTTCCAATATTATCCTCCATATATAACATATTTCCAATTTCATCATAATTACATATTGTATAGAAATCTTTATTTTAATATATTGCTTATTTTAAATAGCTTTAAAAATAACAAAAAGAACCCTAATCACTTCTCATATTGGTATTTAATATCAATACTTTATTATGATATTAGGGTGATGTATTTATATATTATTTTTTTAGAGTGTTTTGTGTGAGTTTTCCTGCTCCCCTTTTATTTTATTTTATTTTTAAAAAAAAAAAAACCCTTTTCTTTTCTTACTAAAAATAAAGTTTGTTTGTAATCGAAGAAGAAGATCATGATCATATGTGTTCATACATAATTATTATTTTTGGATTGTTTTTATTCTATATTATATGTATAATTAACATGGGTATAGATGTAAAATTATTTCTTTTCAGACAATTTTATTTGTAAAAAACAAACATGTTGACAGTACATTCAGATGTGAGGAAAAAAAAAAACAAACATGTCATTCAGATTCAGGTTTCAGTCACTATTCAATCTTCAGTAAAATTCAGGACTATTCAGTCTTCAGACAAAAAAACAAACGACCCCTTAGTATATAGTATGTGAATGCTAACACAGCCCACATCAGTCAATAATAGAGTGCTATTTTCTCACATGAAATAGAATGTATACGCTTATTTTGTCTTGGAATAGGAGTTGGTGTTGGGTTTAGCGCAGAGGACTAATTGCACATCAAATATAGTCCTAAAATATATGTAAAAAAATTTATCATTACACCAAAAAAAAAAAGGACTAATTGCACAAACATCCCCTGATTTTAGGTCTAATTGCACGTATATGGAACTTTTTCCCATAATTACACAAACATCCCCTGCCGTTAGTGGTCAACGGTTAAATTTAACCATTGACTCTCTTTACTGTAGAAAATGTCCAAAATGCCCTTATTTATCCTTAAAATGACTAATTGCACAAACATACCTTAACATTAGACATACTTACACGCATATGGAACTTTTACCCATTATTACACAAACCTCCCTTGCCGTTAGTGGTCAACGGTTAAACTTTACCATGACTCACTTATCCATTTAAAAAGTAAAATGCCCCTACTGTGTAATATATTATTTAAAATAGTTAATTAAAAAAATTCCAGCTTTTATTAAAAAAAATCATATTTTATTTCAAAAAAAATCAGATTTTATTTAAAAAAACAAATCCAGATTTTTTTTTTAAATCCAGATTTTTTTTTCCTTCTATAAATGCATTTTTTCCAATCTAAAAAAAAAAAAAAAAAAATCTTATAAATCAAATTCTAAAAACAATCTTCTCAATTAAAATCTAAAATAAATAAAAAATCAAAGACCAATTTTCTCTCTCTTTTCTTTTCTTTCATCCATATTTCCCTAATTTAATTACTTAATCTATTATTATTTATTTCATTTAATTTTAATAAAAAAAAGAAAAAAAAAAAGGAGCAGATACCCAGAAGAATGAAGAATGCATAAACATGGAGATTGAAGATTTCGAGAGATCTCTAGTCACAAAAACAAAAAATTCTCAAACAATATCCATTTAAAAATCTCCAATGGAAAATCCTAATCAAAAACTCAATATCTCCATTGTAGGTCTCCAACGATGAACCAACAAAAAATCTCAAAAAACCCAAATCTCCATTGGAGATCTCCATG
Source organism: Acer campestre (assembly GCA_954870605.1). Taxonomy (NCBI): domain Eukaryota; kingdom Viridiplantae; phylum Streptophyta; class Magnoliopsida; order Sapindales; family Sapindaceae; genus Acer; species Acer campestre. Next base: position 6,110,869 of record OX940809.1, read on the forward strand.
TTTATGCATTCTTCATTCTTCTGGGTATTTGCTCCTTTTTTTTTCCTTCATTTTTTTATTAAAATTAAATTAAATAAATAATAATAGATTAAGTAATTAAATTAGGGCAATATGGATGAAAGAAAAGAAAAGAGAGAGAAAATTGTTCTTTGATTTTTTATTTATTTTGGAATTTAATTGAGAAGATTATTTTTAGAATTTGATTTATAAGATATTTATTTTTATTTTTTATTTTTTTTAGATTGGAAAAAATGCATTTATAGAAGGAAAAAAATCTGGATTTCAAAAAAAAATATATGGATTTGTTTTTTAAAATAAAATTTGATTTTTTTTGAAATAAAATCTGATTTTTTTTAATAAAAGCTGGAATTTTTTTTAATTAACTATATTAAATAATATATTACACATTAGGGGCATTTTAGACTTTTTAAATGGATAAGTGAGTCAATGGTAAAGTTTAACCGTTGACCACTAACGGCAAGGGAGGTTTGTGTAATAATGGGTAAAAGTTCCATATGCGTGTAATTATGTCTAATGTTAGGGGATGTTTGTGCAATTAGTCCCTTTTTAATTGGTTTATTTTAAAAATAAATAAGGGCATTTTGGACATTTTCTACAGTAAAGAGAGTCAATGGTTAAATTTAACCGTTGACCACTAACGGCAGGGGATGTTTGTGTAATTATGGGTAAAAGTTCCATATACGTGCAATTAGACCTAAACTCAGGGGATGTTTGTGCAATTAGTCCAATATATATATATATATATGATATATTCGATAACTTGGCATCCCTTGATTATTATCCCATATTGTGATGGGATGATTTCATTTGGTTGACATGTGTATATATATTTTAGGGCAAATTGCATTGAAACCCTTGAGGTTTGGATAAGTTGCATTTAGATGGAAAAGTTTTGTTATTATACACTAACACCCTCAAAACTTAAATTTGAATTTTAAAATGCCTAAAATGCCCCTAGTTATATTATTTTATACTTTTTTTTTTTTTTACCTTTTAACCAAAAATTTATAAACTTTAATAAAATAAAATAAATTAAATAAAAGATATGATTCATTAAATAAATAAATAGTTTTTTTTTTTTAAGAAAATAAATAGTTTAAAAATATATATTTTTTTAAAAAAATAAATAAATAGTTTTAAAAAATTAAATAAATAAATAGTTTTAAGAAATCAAATAAATAAATAAATGAAAAAATTTTAATTTTTTTTTTAAGGATATTCATTAACAAGGACAAGAAAAACTCTAAATATCCAAACTTTTATGGTAAGGATGATGGTGAGAGAAGGTTTAAGGTTCCAACACTAAATGAAGTGGTTGAAGAAGGCAAGAAGATTCCCAATGTTAGGAACCTTGAAGCTTCTCTCACCATCATCCTTACCGTAAAATTTTGTATATTTAGAGTTTTTTTTATCCCTACTAATGGATATCTTTTAAAAAAATTAATGTTTTTAATTTTTTTTAATTAATTAATTTATTGTTTAAACCCTTTATTTATTTAATTTTTTTTAAAACTATTTATCTATTTGATTTTTTAAAACTATTTATTTATTTATTTTAAAGTATTTATTTATTTTAAACATTTATTTATTTAATTTTTTAAAACTATTTATTTATTTAATTTTTTAAACTATTTATTTATTTTTTAAACCCTTTATTTATTTATTTATTTTAAAACTATTTATCTATTTGATTTTTTAAAACTATTTATTTATTTTAAAGTATTTATTTATTTATTTAATTTTTAAACTATTTATTTATTTAATGAATCATATCTTTTATTTAATTTTTTTATTTTATTAAAGTTTATAAAGTTTTTGGTTAAAAGGTAAAAAAAATAAAGTATAAAATAATATAACTAGGGGCATTTTAGGTATTTTAAAAGTCAAATTTAAGTTTTGGGGGTGTTATTGTATAATAACAAAACTTTTCCATCTAAGTGTAACTTGTCCAAACCTCAAGGGGTTGAGTGTAATTTGCCCTATATTTTATTAACCAGTGAATCGTGATACACAAAACAAGTTGATTGAAGTTGATTCTGTAGCACTATTTTTGTGTGACGTATATATACTGAACAATTTTTTTCAAGTACTGTAAGAGATGTGATTATAATGATTCATGAGCTACTGTACCTTTCATTTACTTTACGCCTTACGATAAGAAAGTAAATATGATTGATTAGTTATGTTGTATGAGTAATGTGAACATTACAATATGTGCACAACAGTTTTATCTTGTGTTCAAAAATATGCGTCTAGGCGCTAGGTCTAGGCGGCTGCCGGCCGTCTCAATTAGAACAAAATCGCCCGTAGTAGACGTCGGGTAAAAAAAATGGCGATTTGATCAATTTGTCAACCAATTTTGCCATTTAATCATTTAGATGGGGTTAAAATCGTTTTTATATACTAGTTATACTGTTAAAATTTTGAATACTGATTTTTTTTTTTTTTTTTTTTAAAAGGGATTGAATATTGGTTTTGTATATAGGAAAAATAATTATAAAATAAAATAAATTCCAGACCGCCTAGGTGCTAGACACTGGGCTACCGCTCGACTAGCATCTAGCGTTTTCTAGAACACCGGTTTTATCCACATTTTTTTAGGTGTACCAAATCAAAATTATAAATCTATTTTAGTATGTGCGATTATTAACTTCGTTCCAAAGTTTTATTGAAATATCTGTTCAACTTGCCAAACATGTTTAAGTTGGCATCTTCCATATTTGATGCTGGATTTTAGTACACTCTTACCGGTCTCCATATCTGTAAATCAGGTGATGCAGAGTTGGTAATTGAAGTGCTAAAAGAGATGAAGCAACAAGGTTGCCCTCCCAATGATGTTATATGAGATCTGCTACCATCTATGGCATGTGCAAGAACTGAACATTGGAACAGGTGATAAATGTTTTCACAAATTTGAGAAAGCACAACTTTTAACTTCTAAAGAGAAGTAGAGATGCACTTTTTCATCCGGATCCCTAAATCCCCACGTCCTTATCTCTATTTGGAATTAATAAAATAAAATTAAATTAAATTTAAAAAAAAAAAGAAAAAAAAAAGGTGGAGATAGAAATGATTTTCATCCTTAAATTGAAATAGGGCTAGAGATGGGAAGATTTCTCTATTTTCCCTAAAACTTATATAAATATAATTATATATATATTAATATATATATTTTTTAAAAAAATTATTCTTTGAAAACCGTAACCATTCTCATTTACTCTTTTTTACTCTTTTAACTTCAAAGTTTGTGTTACTTCATATGTGAAGTTGGTTTAGTTTGAAACTTTGAATTATTTGAAACACTTTATTTTGTAATTGATTTTATTTTATATTTGTAATGCACTAATGGATTTTATTTTGTATTTGTAATGGATTTTTTTTCTTTAATTTTGTAATTTTTAGTCAAACGGAGAAATGGGAGAAACGGGGGAAAACATGGAAAAATGGGGAATTGGGTTGGGAAAGAAGATACCTCCTCAAAAAATTCTCCATCCTCATTTTCTCAAAATGGGGAAATGGGTGGGGATGGGGGAAGGGTCTGGGAAGTGGGGATGGGGAGAACTATATCCATCTAGATGTGACCCCGGTTCGGCTCCAACCGTGGAACCGAACTGGAACTGTGGCATCGGAACTGGGATTAGAACCGGTTTTCCAGTTTTGAAATCAGAAGCAGGGTGATTTCGGTTTCGGTTCCATAAAATGTAGAACCGGATCAGAACCAACGGTTCCAATCCCTTATTTGCTGATTTTTTTTTATTTATTTTTTTAAAATATGCTTGAGCCGTTTGAGCCTCCATGGTTCGTATCACGAAACCGCCAATAAAAGATAGGAGAACTACGTGACCTTTGATTTCTCTAAATCACAAGAGGGTACATAGGCAACTTAATTGTGTTAAAAATTAAAGGGTAAACTGCAATAAAGTACCCTCACATTTTGTCATACCACAGCCAAATCGAACTTTTATCTAAAATTACAATGAGATACCCTTGACCGTTTGACTACCGTTAAAGAAAACCGTTGACCATCATTTAATGGTTGAATGTCCAAATTGCCCTTCTTTTAATGTTTTATGAATTATTTTAATATTAAACAAAAATTAAAACTTTTTTTAATTAAACTTGAAAAACAAAAAACAAAAAATAATAATAAAATAAAAAATAAATTATCGCCATCATCATCCCACAGCCATCATTATCCCACATCCATCTTCATCATCTACCATCAACTTCACTAACAACATTCATCACCAAAATTCATCAAAATTCATCACCAACTTCAGCAGCACCAAATCTAGATTCATTGCCGTTGATTCATCCCCACCAGAACATCAAAATCTAATCAGTCAAAATCTCAGTTCATCTAGAAAAATAAAACTCCAATCCTAGTTCTCTCTCTCACTCGTTCATCATCAACATCAAAACCTCCCAACACCCAAGCGACGATGGCGGCGATGACCGGAAGCAGCGGCGACGACGACCGGATCTCTCTCTTCTTCTTCTTTCTCGGCTTCGGGGTGGATGATGGTGGTGGTAAGATTGATCAATCGATCTAGAGAGAGATGAGATGAGATCGGAGATCAGTGGGGTAGAAAGAGAGAGATGTGGTTTGATTTGGTTTCTGGAAAAAATGATGATGATTCAAGCTTGATTTGGTTTCTGGAAGAAAGAGAAATATGCATAGAAGATATCCAGATCCATCTCTTTGAACTTCAATTTTTTTATTTTTTTTATTTAATGGAACTGAGATAAAGACCCGCCGTCGTGTTGCGCCGCCGCCGCCGCACCAGCCTTCGTCTTTTCTTCCTTCCGCCGTAAACACGACCATCTCCCTTCCTCCTCCATCCGCCGTAAAGTGTGGAGGTCGGTGTGGTTTTGGCGGCGGTGGCGGTGGCGGCGGCAGTGGCAGTGGCGGTGGCTAGGGTTTGGGTGTTTGAGAGGTGATGGTACCTAGGGTTTGGGTGTTTGAGTTGTGGTGGATTAGGTTTGGGTTTGAATGTAGAAGATGAGTCATGAGTGGTGGTGAACTGGTGATGGTGATAATATTTGTTTTTTTTTTTTTTTTAAACATTATTAAATCTTTTTTTTTTTTAACAGTTTTTTTTATTGTATATTTGATTAATGAAAGTTTTAGGGCTAATGTGGCAATGTGTGATTGGATAATTTATTTTGATTTTTTTCATTGATTTAATAGTATGGGAAAAGACCAAATTGCCACTCTATCATTACTGACTAACAGTAGTCAACCGTTGACCACCGTCAGTCAATGGGTAAGAGGGTATGTTTGTGTTATTATGAAAACTTTTCCGGTTTTAGTGCAATTATACATATACTTAGGGTAAGTTTATGCAATTTTCCCAAAATTAAATGTAAAGCCAATTTTACATTATTATTTTTTTGGTTTTATTTTAATTTCTTTTTTTAATTTGTCATATATTTATTTTATTTTAATTTCGGGTTACCTAATAAATGCATTTACAATTTTATATGTCTAATAATTTTTTTTAAAAATAATTATAAATATATGGAAAAAAAAATAGAACTGAACCGGTCAAACCGCTGGAACCGGCAACCAAATCAAACCGAAACCGAGGTCAGGTATATATCCATCTTCATTTCCCCAATATGTATCTCTAAGAGCATCTCCAACCATGCTCCTTAAATTTTAGCTAAATTTTAGCTAGCAACTTCTCATGAGGTCACTCTAACCATGCTCTCTATTATAGTTAGTCATTAATATTTTAATATTTTTTAAATTAAAAATATAAATAAATTGACAATTGCCTATAACCTTCAAACTTTTAACAAATAATAATACAAAATTGATATTTTTTTAATAACAAAATCAGTTTAAAAATATTAAAAAAATAAGAAAGAGAAAATAGGGAGCTCTCTACATTTGGAGAGCCACGAAGAGGCTCTCTAAAATAGAGAGTTATTAAGAGCATCTCCAATGAGCTCCTTAAATCCCCTCCTTAGTTAAAATAGGGAGTGAATTTGGTATTAGAGCACTTCAAGGGGCTCCCTAAATAGCTCCCTATTTTAGAGAGCCACCAAGAGACTCTCCAAATGTAGAGAGCCATTTCAAGCTCCCTATCTTCTCTCTTTTATTTTTACAATTTAAAACAAAATAAATTTATTTATATTTTAAATTTTTAAAAACATTAAAAATATTAATGACTAACTATAATATGGAGAATGGTTGGAGTGATCTCATGAAAAATTACTAGTTAAAATAGTTAAAATTTAGAAAGCATGGTTGGAGATGCTCTTGGGGAGCCCCTTGAAGTGCTATAAAACCAAATTGCTCTCTATTTTATATAAGGGGGGAATTTAGGGAGCCTTTTGAGATGCTCTAAGCAGAAGCCGAAGCCGAAGCCGAAGCCAATTCAACTAGGCACGATGAAATATTAATTGATTATTTGATCAGATGAAGTAGAAGACAGCTGTCTTGGTGCTGTCTTGGTGCTGTCAGGATTGGATTTTTTACTTGATGTCTCCAGAAATGGTTAGGAGGTCTGACTTGTCATTCTCAACACTCAACAACAGCATGTGAAGGCTGAAACACCAGCTAATAATGGAGTACTACTTTCCCACTTGAGAGTAAACCTGTGGTCAACAATTGAGTTTCAAAAAAAGAAGAAAATAGACTCAAGAGTGAATTAAAGAAGGATATAATCATTTCCCCCTATAGTTTATCATATTAGACACTTTACTCATCTAGTTTCAGTAATAGCTATTTACCCTCCTAAAAATTAAAATATTAAATATTTTATCCCCTCTAGTTTTTATAATGGTCATTTCCCCCCCTAAAAACCAAAATATTAGACATTTTACCACATAACCTTTACAAAGTCTGTTAGTCAACAACTTTGATTGTCAAAAAATCAATTAAATGACCTTATTACCTTTGAACACATTAGTTATGCCTCATAATGACATCACTAATTATTTTTGAAGAAAAAAATCAGAAAAAAAAATTAAAACTAATAAAAGTATTTAAAAAAAACATAATTGAAAATAAAAATTATAAAATTTAATTAAACTTTAATAAGAAAATTATTTAAACAAAAATAAATATAAAGAATTAAATGTATAAATAAAAAAATTATTTATAAAACTTTAATATAAAGAATGCAATGTAAAAATAAAAATTTCATTTAAAAAACATTAATATAAAGAATGAAATGTCAAAATAATTAAAAATTTTAATTATTTCAATTATTCAAAAGCAAATGCCTTAGAAAATTATGTTTTTCAATTATTTTAATAATTAAAAATTTTCAATTATTAAAATTTAATTAAAATTTAATTATTCAAAAGCAAAGAAAATTATTTCAATTATTTCCTTGGACTTTAAAAAAAGCAAAGAAAACTTTCACTTTATGACTCTAGGAATTTCGAGGAAGGCTCGTCAAGTCATTAGTCATTTTCAATACTTAGTATACAGTATGGAAATGCTAACACAGCCCACATCAGTCAATAATAGAGTGCTATTTTCTCACATGAAATAGAATGTATACGCTTATTTTGTCTTGGAATAGGAGTTTGGTGTTGGGTTTAGCGCAGAGACACTCTAAGAGTATCCACAATGGTTGAGACTCTTGAGACTCAAATATAAGACCTATTTTTGCAACATCATCAAATATGAATTCAAATAATGGGTCTTCCTATTTGGATCCTATTTATTTGGGTCTATTTTCTCCACAATGAGGTTAAATTAAAAATAAATAAATAAAGTGAATCCATTTTTTTTACTTTTTTCCAAACAATCATTACTCTTCTTTAAAAAATATATATATATATTAATAAATAAATTATATAATATATTTAAAATATCAACACTATCAATAATTATTTAACAAATTATAATTAATTTTAAATCAAAAAAATTATTAATTTAAAATTATCACAACCGAATTACATCAACAATAAAAATAAATATTTAAAACAAAATATTGTATACGATTAGACATGGCGCCGGTTTCGGTTCGGTTCCGAACCTTTAAAATCGGTTCCGATTTCGGTTTTGAAGGTTCGGTTTCGGTTCCTCGGTTCCAATCTGATTTTGGCGGTTTCGACGGTTCGAGTCTGACGGTTCCGACGGTTTGGTTTCATTTTTGATCCGGTTTTTGGCAGTTCCGACGGTTCAGTTCCGATTCCAGTTTCGGTTTCATTACTTTTTTAACTTTTTTCAAACAATCATTACTCTTCTTTAAAATATTATATATATTGTGTAAAACTGAACCAAACCAAACCAAACCGAATCGAACCGAACCGGTTCAATCGGTTTACACTTTTCAATTTTATCGGATTGGTTCACTTTTTTCAAAAAACCGGATATTATCGGTTTTTTAACGGTTCACTCGAAATGTGTACCAATCCATTAAACGCTCACTCCTAATTAAATTATTTATATTTTGTCATTATGTATAAAATTATTGAAATTAATAATAATATATTTAAATTTAAATAATTAAAAAATATATATTAAAAATATATATTTATTATATATATTTATTGAAATTAATAATTATATATTTTAATTTAAATTATATATATATATAAACTCAACTCAATGATTTGAGAGGGTTGAGAACCCAACTCCAATTATTGGGTAAGACTCAAATGAAGTTCCAAATTTGGAACCCAATTTGAGTCTACTTAGGTGGAGCCCATTTTTGGGTCTCTTTTTTTGGGTATAACTTCTTACCATTGTGGCACTATTTATCAAAATAAAAATGAGTCTAGTGATTAACACCACTAGACACACCAAACACAGCAGCAAACAAAAAAAACAAAAAAAAACAAAAAAAAACAAAAAAAAGGTCTTCAACCAAACACAATGAACACGCTAATTAAATTTGATGGAGCTACAGTATTTATCAAATCTTGTGGGAACCGTAGCTACACCAAGTTTTTTTTTTTTTTTTCTTCTCCTGTTAAATGTCATGTCAACAATTAATATTTGTTAAAATTATTAATTTAACCATTTCATACTTAATTATAACATGTATTCTAAAAAAATATACAGTTGGAAAGATCTCGTTGAGATTTTTAAAATGATATCCACTTGGATATATATTTTATGTCAATAAAATTATTGAATATCGTATAAGTTAACTAATAGAAATTAATTAGTATTATATATATATATATTGGAAGAATATTCTTTAAATATGCTCTTTTGGTGTGAATACATCAGAGTGGAAAAAAATTTGGTGTAAGAAAGATGTTCTTTTTATGACAAATTAGTGTATTGGGTTGGAGATGCTATAAGTATATAAATTAAAATTTTTGATTTTCTTTTATTTTCGATCAAGGTTGTAGCAAGTGATTGGCATCAATCGTACAACGAATTGACGGCTAACGGCTAACGCCTAAACCGCATAGGTGCCAACTAGGTGACATTAAGACGGACAAACTTTTTATTTTGTTTCTCTTCCGTCCGGTACTTCCTTATCTACTTTCCTATTTTTATTTCGAGGAGTGTTAGATTTACTCTCTCAACCCACTATCTCAATACACTCTCTGTTCATATGATGGCATATGTACAACATTAACTTTTTTACATTAAATTTGTAGCCTTTATAAATGGCCTCGTTTTTTTATTTTATTTACAATACAAACCAACAATTTATTTTTTATATTGCCCTTCTCCTTTATCTTTAACATTGTCATTTAATATCGGTTTATATATATATATATATTAGGTGTGTGTTTTTTTCAAGACTCTACAACTTCTTTTATTTCTTAAGTGTACGGTCCGTAATTAAATTGCACTAGCTAATTTGATGACTGTTGTATAGAATAAATAAATAGTAAAATAAATTATAGTTAAATAGTATAAAAATATATTACAAAAAAATTCATATAAACCAAAATTCATTATTTTAATTTTTAACATGAACCTCAGTTACCGTTATTGGGTCTACTCAAATTGTATACCTATTTGAGCCAAAAATTTTACCTTTCAAGATTTAGCTAACGAAAGGTTTTTTTTTTTTTTTTTTTTTCCTTCTCTATGTGATTAAACAGAAAAACAAATGAAACTGGTAAGATTGATAGACAAATTAAGTCAGATTAAAGCAAATCACTTTTAAATTAAAAGATCAAAAATATGTAAGTATCTATTTAACATTAGATTTTTTTCTTTATTTTTTATTTTAAATTTAGATATAAACATTAAGTTTTAATGACCTGTCTTATGAATTTTTTTATAATATATTTTTAATTTATTTAATTCTAATTTGTTTTACTATTTATTTATTTTATACAAGAACAATCAAGTTAACCAGTGATGTAAAAAGAAATATTTAAGTAAATTTGGTGAAAAATAAATAGATATATAAGCAATACATATATTTAAAATAAAAAAAATAAAAAAATAAAAAATCAATATTAAATGATAATATGTTAAAGTTAAAGAAGAAGGGTAATTTAGGAAATAAGTTGTTGATTTGTATTTTGTATCATTATTAAAATGAAAAATAAGGTTATTTATTAAATACTACAAATTTAATGCGAAGAAATTAATAATGTTCACATATCAAACATATGAGTAGGAGAGTAGATTGGGAGAGCGTGTTTTTGGTGACAACACCCCACCACTATCATTTATGGACCCTATCATTTGACTTTTTTTTCTCAATTAATTAACGTGTCCATACAGCACATCATCACATTCATCACTCACATCACCCATCATCTTCTCAATTAACGCGTCCATTCATTTCTCTCTCATTTCAACACACAGTGAAGGCCAAGACCGGTACAATGCACTCACCCGACCCTAAAATATATATATATATAAAAAAGGGTGAAATTCATTTTCGTCCCTCTAGTTTAACCTAATAGCCAAACTGGTCCCCCAGTTTTCAAAATTGTCTCGTTTAGTCCTTCTGTAACGTTTTTCGTTGAAAAAATGAAATCTGACGGACACAAAGGGTCAAAAGACCCTGCTACCCCTTAAAATTAGTCAGATTGCTCAAATGACCCTACTACCCTCCATCTCTCTTTTTAATTAAAACAAAAACAAAAACAAAAACAAAAACAAAAATTTTATAATTTTTTTAAAAAAATCTTCCTCTTCAGTCTTCACGAATCTACACATGATTTCTTCATCTCTCTCTCTTCAAGAATCTCAAACCTTTACAATCAATGAAAATCAAACACCAACCTACCCAGAAATCAATCTCCAAAATCATCTTCTTCAAACATCAAAACCCAACCCATTTCATTTTCATGCATGTAGGCAGAGAAGAGAGAATATGTACTCCATCACAAAATTCTTAGATTCAGAGAGTTCTAGATTCCAATTTTCAAAAAGTTCATGTCAAGCCTAGCCTAGAACAAAGTTTTGTTCTGGGATCTTGCATTATATTACTAAGTACTTTTTATGATGAATTAATTGTTTAATTATATAAATATCATTGATTATATATTAACATATATACCTTTCCAAAAGTTAATAATTAAAGATTTTATTTATTCATTTACTTTTGTGAATCCTTATAAATTAATAGAAAACAATTAAAACAATTCTTTTAATCAATTGTAGATTCTAATTCACCGGTTGATCAGTTTTTTTAAAAACAAAAGTTTTCCAGAATTTTTTTTTTTTAAAAAAAAAAACTCAAAATCAATTTTGATTTTTTTTTTCTATTCCCCATAATCAAACCAATTTCCTGAAACCGATTCTAATTTTGATTCCATTCACCAGAAACCAAATCCATCCATCTCCAAAACCAAACTTACCACCATTCATCACAATCACCAAATCCTAACCCTCGTTTCATGGAACCCAATAGAGCAACACCAGCTCTGATAGACCACCACCACCAACACCAACAAGTAATCGAAACCCAGAAAAATCAAAAAAATAAAACATTGAACTCTCAAATCCAACCAGCACCCACAACAACTGAAAGCACCCAACCATCATCGCCGACGGCAACCCCAAATCCAAACCCAAAAAGAAACCCAACCACCACAATCACCACTACCCCGTAAAGAGAGATGAGAAGAAGAAGAAGGGGTTCGTCGGCGAGAGGAGATCGAGTGGCGTGAAGGAGGAGATCGAAGCTCATAAGGGTGGCGGCCGGTGTGATTTTGGTGGGTTAGGGTGATGGCTATGGTTTGGTGTTTGGGTGGTGGTGGTTAGGGTTTAGTGATTGAGTTTAGGTTAGTGTTTGGGTGGTGGCGAAGATGATGATAGGGTAGATGATTTGGGTGTTTGAGTTTAGGTTAGTTTATTATTATTATTATATCTGTTTTTTTTTTATTATTATTATTATATGCAGATTCGTTTTGCAACTAGCTGTTCATAATATAATTACAATTTGTTAAGCAATTTTTAATTTAAGTTCTTAATTCCATTAACATTTGTTTTTTTTTTTGAAAAAAAATTCGTTAATATATTTGTTTCTTTTTCTTTTAATTTATGTTTTTTTTTTTCATTAATAAAAAATAAATTTTTAATTAGGTGGATCTCCACATTTAAATTTAATTTTGTTTGTTTTTTGTTTTAATTTTTTTTTTATTAATTTATAAAATACCATTATACCCTTTGGTTAAGATTCTAGAACCTCAATATTGTTTTACCCTTTTACCCTCGTTGACCTGACGGAATTCTAAGAAACCCTAACGGAATTGGACGGCAGGGACTGAAATACGTATTTTTGGAAACTAGCGGGACCTGTCAAGATAAAGCTGAAAACCGAGGGACCAGTTTGGCTAATAGGTCAAACTAGAGGGACTAAAATGAATTTCACCCAAAAAAAATGATATGATATATTTGATAACTTTGCATCCCTTCCCTCGATTATTATCCCATATTGTGATGGGATGATTTCATTTGGTTGACATGTGTATATATATTTTATTAACTAGTGAATCGTGATACACAAAACAAGTTGATTTAAGTTGATTCTGTAGCACTATTTTTGTGTGACGTATATATACTGAACAATTTTTTTCAAGTATGTTAAGAGATGTGATTATGATGATTCATGAGCTACTGTACCTTTCATTTACTTTACGCCTTATAATAAGAAAGTAAATATGATTGATTAGTTGTGTTGTATGAGTAATGTGAACATTACAATATGGGCACAACAGTTTTATCTGGTGTTCAAAAATATGTGTCTAGGCGTTAGAGCATCTCCAATAAGGTTCCCTATTTTTTCCTTAGATTTAGGGAGCTAATTGTACTTTTTAGGAATAGGGAGCCATATAAGGAGTGAAGACTCCAACAAGCCTCCCTACAAATGGCTCCCTATTATTATTTATTTATTTTTAAATAAATTTAAAATATTATTTAAAGAATTAAAATTGAATTTTAATTCTTTAAATAATAAAATAAAATTGAATAAAATTGAATTAAAAAAAATTAAAAAGAATTAAAGAAAATAAAATTGAATTTTGCACTGCCTAACCGTTGGAAAAGAATTAAATGGAGGAAAATAAATGAATTATTTATGTTTAAATTAAAAGAATTTGAGTTAAATAAAAAATAAGGAGAATGAATTTGGACCATTGAAAATGAGTGATGTGGACTCATCCTCACCATCCATTTCATTTGAGGAGAGAGAATCAAAAAATAGGGAGGATGTCTTGACTCCCTAAATTTAGGGAGGCTTTGGCCGGAATTAAAAATAGGGAGCAAAATAGGGAGCCTATTGGAGCATTTTCCGATCATGGCTCCCTAAATATAGTCAAGGAGGTCTCCAATTCCGGCCTATTGGAGATGCTCTTAGGCTTAGGCGGCCGCCGACCGTCTCAATTAGGACAAAATCGCCCGTGGTAGGCGTTGGCCTCAAGATGCTCTTGGTTGGCATATTGACTAATAAAAAGTTGAGAAACTGTCTTACTGTTTATTTTTGTTTTTGTATAACAGATATCAATAAAAGTAAAAGTGGAATTGATTAAAGGCAATAAAAGAAGAAAATGGAGTGTGAAACCATTAATGGCCATCGTAGAATAGTAAGCATCAATAATGAATGATATCAATAAAAGTAAAAGTGGAATTCATTAAAGGCGATAGGGGCGGCTCAATGGTAGCCAAGGCCTTAGGCGAAAATTTAAAATGAGGTTTGCGATTCCACATTCTTTTTTTTGTGCTACTAGTTACAAATTTATCAAGAGCCCCAATTTGCAAATCAAATAATTTTTCTATCTTTTTTTTTTATTATTATTTTAGTTTTTCATATCCGGATTCGTATTTTCTACTAGACATGTCGAATATTCGATTATCAATTATCAAAACTTAAAAAAAAAATAAAAAATTGTTACAGTTGAAAATAAAGTAAATAAATAAAATTAAAGTAATAGATTTTGGAACAATTAAACCTGGAATGTTTATGAAAGAGTATGTAGAGAAACAATAAGAGAGTTTGATTTTGCAGTAGGAGAGTTTGATTGAACATAGAAGAATATAAAATAATAGATTTTAGTGTGAATATATAATTAAAAAAAAAATTAACCGTTTAAAGAAAAAGAACAACATTAACGTGTAATAATTTTTTTAGGAAAACATTAATGAGTATTTAAGTCCACTTAAATATGGTTTACATGAAAATAGAAATCTTTACTTGAAAATAGGAATAAATGGTAATTTATAAGTTTAAAGAGATATTTTTTTAATAATAAATAGAAAGATGAATATTGGATATTAATTATTAAAATATGAGACTTGATTTTAGGTGGGGCCTTAGGCAACTACCTCAGTTGCCTAGAGGTCCAGCCGGCCCTAAGGCGATAAAAGAAGAAAATGGAGTGTGAAACCAATAATGGCCATCGTAGAATAGTAAGCATCAATAATGAATGATATCTCCATCAAAAAAAAAAAAAAATAATGAATGATATCAAATGATTTACTTGGCAATTGGCATTTCAGAGCAACTTCTTCCTTCCCAAATATGTCTTCATAGGCTTCTGCATATCAGATCCACTTTCCTGAAAGGCTGCAAACTTTCATTCCTTGTGCAGTTTCATTGATCATAGAAATCCCTATTTTGCTACACTTTGTAACAAGATTCTACAATGGAAGTGGTGGCTGCGATCATAGGTTCAGCTGTGACGGAGGCTTGCCGATCATTGTGTGGCTCCTTTCCAAGCATCAAGAACTTCATCAGCTTCCAATCAAATCTCAGTGCTCTTGAAAAAGAGAAGAAAAGTCTTGTTGATCTAAAGAACAAAGTGATAGAAGATGTTGATTATTCATCTGATGCTCAGATGACACAGTGGCTTCGAGAGGTTGAACAAATCTTACTTGAAGTGAACTCAGTTCCAACAGGTATCACAGCCAACAATGGAAAACTTTGTGGATGTTTCTTTAATTGCAGTGAAAGGTATGGACTTAGCAAGGAGACTGCAAGAATGCTCAAGGAGATAGAAAGACTTCTCAAGCAAGGCGATATTGCTGTCAAATTGGTGGGGCGGAATTATTTGACAGAAGCAGTAGAGCATATCCCGGGACCTTCTATTGTAAATCAAACAACTGCATCACAAAATTTAGCCAAGGTTATGGATCTGTTGAACGACAATGATGTTCTGAGGATTGGTGTTTGGGGCATGGGAGGGGTAGGTAAGACTACCTTGGTACAGAACTTGAACAACCAGCTCAAGGGCAGTCCTTCAACTCATCAGTTCGACATCGTTATATGGGCTACTGTGTCCCGGAATCTGGATTTAAAAAAGGTCCAACTACAATTGGCAAAGAGATTGAATTTGAATGATATTATGGAAGAAAGTGTGCAGAGGCTAGCTATCAAACTTCATCGGAGGCTAACAGAGGTGAAATTTCTTCTTATCCTGGACGATGTCTGGGAGACAATCAATATGGATTCTTTGGGGGTCCCACAATCTGAAGCTCGTATTGGTTCTAAGATCATATTGACGTCTCGCTCTCTTGAGGTATGCAGGGAGATGAAGACCGACAAAGAAGTGAAAGTGGACGTCCTGAATGATGAAGAATCATGGCAATTGTTTACTGTAAATGCAGGAAAGGTATCTACTTCAAAACATATTGAACCAATTGCAAAATCTGTTGCCAGAGAATGTAGCGGTCTGCCTTTGGCCATCACCATCGTGGGGTCAGTTATGAGAGGAAAGACAATGATTGAACGGTGGAAAGATGCCTTGAATGGGTTGCGAAGGGCAGTTCCTAACATCAGAGGCATAGAGAATGAAGTTTACAAGCCCTTGAAGTGGAGTTATGATTCATTACAAGGTAAAAACATGAAACCTTGTTTTCTGTACTGCTGTTTATATCCTGAGGATTTCTCTATTGAAGTAAGTGAACTTGTCAACTGCTGGCTGGGTGAAGGTTTGATAGATCAACAACAAAACTATGAGGACTCTTATAATAGTGGAATAGCTTTGATTGAAAATCTAAAAGACTCTTGTTTGTTGGAACATGGAGCTCTTGAGGGCACCGTAAAAATGCATGACGTTGTTCGTGATGTTGCTATATGGATTTCATCCACCTCGGAGGATGGATGTAAATCACTTGTCCATTCAGGGATTGGCTTGACATGGATTTCAAAAACTGAAATGTTGCGGTCTCTCAGGAGAGTTTCTTTCATGTATAACAAAATAATAGAGTTACCTGATTGTGGGATTTGTTGTCCAGAGACCGTGAGTTTACTGCTACAAGGTAATCACCGCCTCGTTAGAATTCCTGATGGATTTCTTCAAGCATTTAAGTCACTCAAGGTCTTGAATCTAAGTGGAACTCGCATCCAGTCATTACCCGAATCCATTCTCCAATCGGGTGACCTTCAAGTGCTTCTTTTAAAGAATTGCAATTTTCTTCAAGAATTACATCAGCTAGGCGGGCTTAGTCAACTTCAAGTGCTTGATTGCAGTGCCACTAGCATTAGAGAATTGCCAAGTGGAATGAAAAAATTGATCAACTTAAGGCAATTATACCTATCACAGACGTACAACCTAAAAACCATTCAAAGCGGGATCGTATCTGGATTGTCTGGTTTGGAGGTTCTAGACATGGCACCCAGTGCTTATGTTTGGGGTTCGAAGGAAGAGACAAAAGACAGACAAGCAACTTTTGAAGAGCTGCAGAACCTTGAGCAGTTACATTCATTATCAATAAGATTGGAGGGCATTCAATCTCTTCGGAACGAGGACCTTACTTTGATAGGTACATTAAGAATTTTCAAACTGCATATTGGTCCAGAAGAATTCTATTTCCGGAGTAAACAGGACAAAAGAAAGCTGATAATCGGTGGCCTTCAACTTTCAAGAGAATGGATCGGTGGGTTGTTGACTAATGCAAGTTCGATGCAACTATATAATTGTTCAGGACTGAATCAAATGCTCGAAAACTTGGTGATAAGAAGCATCGGTTCCTACACTGGTTTGAAATCTCTGACCATTACAAAATCTTCCTCAATTTTTAGGTCAGGTGGAGGATGTGCTGCCCATGATGACCTGCTACCAAATTTGGAAGAACTTCGCCTTCATGATCTGACCAAGTTAGGAAGCGTCTCAGAACTAGTTGGTTTTCTTGGACTTAGATTTTCTAGACTAAAATCAATAGATGTGTTTAGATGTGATGGATTAGAATATCTTCTCACTTGTGGTCATTTCATTATATCCCTACCAAACCTGGAAACAATCCAGGCAAGCTTCTGTAACAATTTGGTCGAGCTTTTCAATTTTCCTTTGCAGGGAAATTTTGTTCCAGAACCGGTTGTTCCAAACCTACAGACACTCAAGCTGGTGAACCTCCCCAGGCTGAAGACTCTTTCCAGACAGGATGAATCCAGGCTACATTCAAAATTTATATCATGTGTGTATCACATGAAAGCAATAGAGCAGGTTGAGGTGATCTGGTGCAATAACCTCAGGAAGCTGCCTCTCACCATTCAAAATGCAAATACCATGAAAGAAATAGTAGGACAAGTGGAATGGTGGGACCGATTGGAGTTGGAAGAACACAATACAAAGTCAAGTCTACAGCGTTTCTTCAAAGCGTTGTCTGACGAGGAGGTGGAAATGATGTATATCAGAGATAATATTGTTGAGTGATTCAATGTGTGTGTTTGCCTCTATTACTTCCATGTTTCAGAAACTTTAATAATTGGTAAGTAAAAGGGCCTAGTGAATCAAAGAAAGTGTTTGGATTGGAAATTGTGGTGTGTAGGTTAAACAGTAGAAATTATTCGTGGATGATGTTAATTTGATGTGGTTTTATGAGTTTGGGGAGAGAATTGACTTCTTTTGAGTATTTGAAATTACACAATATTAACTTCTTAAATATCTAATTTCTCACTAATTCTTTATTTTTTCCAAATTAATAGCATGAAGAAACATTCATCACATCTTTAAATTTGTTTACTAAAAACAAAACAAGATATTTCTCCATTTCGATCTACTTCTCAACACCAATATATTTTCTTACTCAGCAGAACTTGCACAATAATGGTTTACTATATATTGTTGTGAAATGAGCAATCAAAAGAAACAGAGCCAAGCAAATTTTTTATTTTGTACATTTGGAGGGCAAAACCCAGGAAACAGAAAAGCAAAGAACCGAAACTAAAGGATGACCATATGGTTTGTAGAGCACTGTCTAAGACTGGAAATGCCTCTACAGTCATCATCAAAAATACTTCTAATCTCAGCAGGAGGAGTATCAAAAAACCAAACACCCAGATTCATCTTGTGCCCCATTTTAGCAAGACCATCAGCAAGAGCATTCCCTTCCCTAAAAACGTGGTGAACAACACATCTCCAGTCACCATTAACAATCTCTTTACAGCTCTTAATAAGACTAAAATTAGGATGATTTGTGATGTTATCAGTGCAGAGGAGTTGCACGATATTAGCAGCATCAGTTTCAACAGCAATCTTCTTGATTCCCAACTTCCAAGCCATACTTAGACCTTCAAACATGCCCCAAAGTTCAGCTTCAAGAGCATTCCCCAACCCTTTATTCGTCACAAAACCATGGATCCACTCTTTCTGAGCATTACGCAGACTACCTCCAGCAGATATAGTACCAGTAGTAGAGCAACAGCTACCATCAATGTTCAATTTCACCGAAACAGAGCAGGTACCTCTGGTTGAATCAGAAAAATTCGCCGACCACCAATCTTTAGCATATTGTATACAAGTGAACACCAGAAATAAATCAAACAGTACCAAGAGGGAGAGAGATCAGAGAAAAGAAAAACAAGATAAAATTATCCTGGTCCAGTTAACAGATATGAACCTACATCCAGCTACTGGTGATGAACAAATTCACCATGAAGATGAAGGTTACAGAGAGCATTTGAGGATTACAGAAAAGTTTTCTTCTCACTCATACACAGTCATTCTCTAGAGCCATTACACAAGCTTTTGGTGGTCTCTCTAAAAGTATACAAGATACTGTAGTAACTTGGAGGAGCAATCGTAGCCGTTGGTGGCGTCATCAAGACTTGAAAATTTTCTGGCCCTACATTAATGAACTTCTCTATAGCTAATTCTAGAAGCCTCTGAGGCTCTGACCCATTGAGAAACCATGTGTTGTGAATGGTGGAGTGTACATGGTAACTTTTTAGTAAATGTACCAACTCACCTCTAATTTCTTCAATTTAAACTCACTAACAAAATTATGCCCATAGTTTACCGTCTTACCCCTGAACTTTGATATACAAAATTATGCCCATAGTTTACCGTCTTACCCCTGAAGTTTGATATACTGAAACGGCGATTTGAAACGAATAATAGGTCTAAATACGGTGAGTATAATTTCTCAACCCGAAGCTCTATTGGATATTTCACGTCGGTGAAATTGTAATTATAGTTTCGGTTGCTTCCGGCTACTAAAATCTTTTTGTCTGGCAAAACTATTGATGTGGAATAACACATGCATGGTGTAGTTGTTGCAGTTAGCTTCGTGAATTGTTGGGTTTTCGGGTTATCCGGTTTATAGAGAACTGGTGTCGTATTCGGGTCATCAGCAAAGTCCCACCCGGCAGTGCCCCTTTTGGCTCTATTGATCATGTTAAGAGCAGCATATCACCCATGACCCTCGGGCTTGGCATCATCACCTTCTGCCAGGTTGCACTAGGATTTGTTATATCAATACTCCCATGTTGCATCTACAAATATAACGTTTACTATCTAACTTGGCTGCCTTGCACCGACACATATCAAGACTTCGGATTTGATCACATTTGGGTTTGGAACGTAATTTCGAGACCCAACAGGCATGATTGGAAATTCAAATATGATATCGTTGATGGTTGGATTGAGCAAGATCCAACGGTTGTTAGCGAAAATAAAAAGATAGCCATCCATTGAGAGAAAAATAAAGGGCCAAAGGGGTAGATATTGTTTTCTTCAGAGTCAGTAGGCTCATGTAGAAATGGCGGGTGGTAGTTTTTTTTACTAGACATGCTCAGGGACAGAGCCAGCAATTATTTCCTGTAAAATAATGAGTTATCAACATGTATCTTAGGGGACATGTTAAAGAAAAAATTAAAAAGAAATAGTGTTAATGTATATCTATTTATCAATTCACATATTAGGTTGGAATACTTCTTGTTATATAGAGAGTTGGAATGTCTAAAATTACTCTAAAAATAACATATAATAGGATTTGGATCCTCTCTTTACCTCATCTAAGATGTGATTGGTTTCCATAACCACTTTATCAACGACCAATCACATACTTTAAAAAGGTTAGAAAAAAAATGAAATAATGAAAGGATCCAAATCCATATATAATCCCTTATGAGTTATGATCCTTAATTCATGATTCAATAATAGTGTTTAAGAGTTAAAAAAACTAATTTAAATTGTACTCCTAGTATTTTTCTTACATCAAAAACTATTTTAATTTTTAAAAATTATAAAAATTTGTTTGATAAAATGTGTTAATAGTTAAACATAAATTCTAACATATTGATTATTTAAAAAATAAAAATAATAACAGATTAACAGCATCTTCAAGATTAGGGATGCACATTGGGGAAATGGGGATGGATATAGATCCCCCCATCCCCATCCCCACTTCTCAAACCCTTCCCCATCCCTCCCCATTTCCCCATTTGGGGAAAATGGGGATGGGGGAGTTTTGGGGGGAGGTCCCCCCATCACCATCCCCATTTCCCTATTCTCCCCATTTCCCCGTTTACCCCATTCCACCATTTCCCCATTTGACTGAAAATTACAAATTAAACTAAAAAAAAAAAAAAAAAAAAAAAACATTTCATTACAAATGCAAAAGAAAATACATTACAAAATAATGTTATATATATATATTACAAAATAATGTCAAAGAAAATACATTACAAAATATATATAAATATATATATATAATTATTTTTATAATATTGTGGAGGAAATGGGGAAATGGGGAAATGGGGATGGGGGTACCTCCCTCCATCCCCATCCCCATTTCACTATATTAGTTGGGAAAATGGGGAAATGAGAATGTGGGGAGGTCTCCCCATCCCCATCCCCATTTTAATTTGGGGATGATTTTCATCCCTATCCCTCCCCATTTCCCCATTTTTCCCCAAAAATTTTCCCCCAAATGGGGATGGGGAAGCGGGGAAATGGGGATTCGGGGGAAAATGTGCAACCCTAGCGTTGGGTAAAAAAATGGGCGATTTGATCAATTTGTCAACCAATTTTGCCAATTAATCGTTTAGATGGGGTTAAAATCGTTTTTATATACTAGTTATACTGTTAAAAATTTGAATATTGATTTTTTTTTTTTAAATAGATTGAATATTGGTTTTGTATATAAGAAAAATAATTATAAAATAAAATAAATTCCCGACCGCCTAGGTGTTAGGCGCTGGGCTGCCGCCCGACTAACGTTTAGCATTTGCTAGAACACCGGTTTTATCCACATTTTTTTAGGTGTACCAAATCAAAATTATAAATCTATTTTAGTATGTGCGATTATTAACTTAGTTCCAAAGTTTTATTGAAATATCTGTTCAACTTGCCAAACATGTTTAAGTTGGCATCTTCCATATTTGATGCTGGATTTTAGTACACTCTTACCAGTCTCCATATCTGTAAATCAGGTGATGCAGAGTTAGTAATTGAAGTGCTAAAAGAGATGAAGCAACAAGGTTGCCCTCCCAATGATGTTATATGAGATCTGCTACCATCTATGGCATGTGCAAGAACTGAACATTGGAACAAGTGATAAACGTTTTCACAAATTTGAGAAAGCACAACTTCTAACTTCTAAATAGAAGTAGAGAAGTAGAGATGCACTTTTTCATCCGGATCCCTAAATCCTCACGTTCTCATCTCTATTTGGGAAAAAAAAAAAAAAAAGGAATATGGGTGGAGATAGAGATGATTTTCATCCTCAAATTGAAATGGGGATAGAGATGGGAAGATTTCCCTATTTTCCCTAAAACATATGTAAATATAATTATATATATATTAATATATTTTTTTTATTCTTTGAAAACCGTAACTATATAAACTCATTTACTCTTTTAACTTCAAAGTTTGTGTTACTTCATATGTGAAGTTGGTTTAGTTTGAAACTTTGAATTATTTGAAACACTTTATTTTGTAATGGATTTTATTTTATATTTGTAATGCACTAATGGATTTTATTTTGTATTTGTAATGGATTTTTTTTCATTAATTTTGTAATTTTTAGTCAAACGGAGAAATGGAGGAAACGGGGGAAAACATGGAAAAATGGGGAATTGGGTTGGGAAAGAAGATACCTCCTTAAAAATTCTCCATCACCATTTTCCCCAAATGGGGGAATGGGCGGGGATGGGGGAAGGGTCTGGGAAGTGGGGATGGGGAGAACTATATCCATCTAGATGTGACCCCGGTTCGGTTCCAACCGTGGAACCGAACTGGAACTGTGGCCTCGGAACTGGGATCAGAACCAGTTTTCCAGTTTTGAAATCGAAAGCAGGGTGATTCTGGTTTCGGTTCCCTAAAATGCAGAACTGGATCGGAACCGACGGTTCCAGTCTAGGAGAACTACGTGACCTTTGATTTCTCTAAACCACAAGAGGGTACGTAGGCAACTTAATTGTGTTAAAAATTAAATGTAAAGCCAATTTTACATTTATTTATTTTTTTTGGTTTTATTTTAATTTCTTTTTTTTTTTAATTTATCATATATTTATTTTATTTTAATTTCGGGTTACGTAATAAATGCATTTACAATTTTATATGTCTAATAATTTTTTTTTTTAAATAATTATAAATATATGGACAAAAAATAAATAGAATCGAACCGGTCAAACCGCTGGAACCGGAAACCAAATCAAACCGAAACCGGGGTCAGGTATATATCCATCTTCATTTCCCCAATATGCATCTTTAAGAGCATCTCCAACCATGCTCCTTAAATTTTAGCTAAATTTTAGCTATTTTAGCTAGCAACTTCTCATGAGGTCACTCCAACCATGCTCTCTATTATAGCTAGTCATTAATATTTTAATATTTTAAAATTAAAAATATGAATAAATTGACAATTGCCTACAACCTTCAAACTTTTAACAAATAATAATACAAAATTAATATTTTTTTTAATAACAAAATCAGGTTCAAAATATTAAAAAATAAGAATGAGAAGATAGGGAGCACCCTATATTTGGAGAGCCACGAAGAGGCTCTCTAAAATAGGGAGCCATTAAGAGCATCTCCAATGGGCTCTTTAAATCCCCTCCTTAGTTAAAATAGAGAGTGAATTTGGTTTTAAAGCACTTTAAGGGGCTCCCTAAATGGCTCCTTATTTTAGAGAGCCACCAAGAGACTCTCCAAATACATGGAGCCATTTCAAGCTCCCTATCTTCTCTCTCTTATTTTTTTATTTTTTTATTTTTAAGTTGATTGATCTTCTCTCTTTTATTTTTATAATTTAAAACAAAATAAATTTATTTATATTTTAAATTTTAAAAAAATATTAAGATAATAATGACTAGTTATAATAGGAAGGATGGTTAGAGTAATCTCATGAAAAATTATTAGTTAAAATAGTTAAAATTTAGAAAGCATTATTGGAGATACTTTTAAGAGCCGCTCGAAGTGCTCTAAAATCAAATTGACTCTCTATTTTAACTATTGAGGGAATTTAGGGAGCCTTTTAAGATGCTCTAAGCAGAAGCCGAAGCCGAAGCCAATTCAACTAGGCACGATGAAATATTAATTGATCATATGGAGACTGTAGTAGAAGTCTAGAAGACAGCTGTCTTGGTGCTGTCAGGATTGGAGTTTTTGACTTGATGTCTCTAGAAATGGTCAGGAGGTCTCACTTGTCATTCTCAACACTCAACAACAGCATGTGAAGGCTGAAACACCAGCTAATAATGGAGTACTACTTTCCCACTTGTGGTCAACAATTGAGTTTCAAAAAAAGAAGAAAATACACACAAGACTCAAGACTCAAGAGTGAATTAAAGAAGGGATGTAATCATTTCCTCCCTATAGTTTGTCATATTAGACACTTTACCCCTTCTAGTTTCAGTAATGACCATTTATCCCCTTAAAAACTAAAATATTAGACATTTTATCCCCTCTAATTTTTGTAATGGCCATTTCCCCCCCTAAAAACTAAAATATTAGACATTTTACCACCTAACCTTTACAAAGTCTGTTAGTCAACAACTTTGACTGTCAAAATATCAATTAAATGACCTTATTACCCTTGAACATATTAGTTATGCCCCATAATGATGCCAATAATTATTTTTGAAGAAAAAATCAGAAAAAAAAATTAAAACTAATAGAAGTATTTAAAAAAAACATAATTGAAAATAAAAAATTATAAAATTTAATTAAACTTTAATAAGAAAATTATTTAAACAAAAATAAATATAAAGAATTAAATGTACAAATAAAAAATTTATTTATAAAACTTTAATATAAAGAATGCAATGTGAAAATAAAAATTTCATTTAAAAAACATTAATATAAAGAATGAAATGTAAAAATAATTAAAAATTTTAATTAATGTAAAAATAATGTAAAAAACATTAATATTTTTTTTTGAAATACTTATTATTTTTTTAAAGTTTAATTAAATTTATTATTTTTATTCTCATTATGTTTTTTTTTAAAATACTTTTATTAGTTTTAATTTTTTTTTTTTTTTGATTTTTTTCCTTAAAAACAATTAGTGGTGTCATTATGGGGCATAACTAATGTGTTTAAGGGTAATAAGGTTATTTAATTGATTTTTTGATGGTCAAAGTTGTTGACTAATAGACTACCTAATAGTTGGAGGGTAAAATGTCAAATATTTTGGTTTTCAGGGGAGAAAATGGCTATTACTAAAACTAGAGGGGTAAAATGTCTAATATTTTAGTTTTTAAGGGAGAAAATGGCCATTACTGAAATTATAGGGGTTAAAGTGTCTAATATGGTAAACTATAGGGAAGAAAATGATTATTTCCTATTAAAGAAAGATATTTGCTTGACCTTTTGAAAAAGCAAAGCACCATTGCAATTTTACTTTCCAAAAAGCAAAGAAATTATTCACTACTCGACAGTCGAAAAAAAAAACACTACAGAGCAAACAATAATGGAGTTCTTCTTTTCCTTTTGTTGTGATTTGTGATTGTGTTTTCTTTCTCCTTCTTTGTCACCCTCCAAACACCAAACCATTCCTGTGAATCAACCGGCCATTACTAATTTACTACGTATTTGTTCCTAGAAGCAAAGAAACCATGTCTTTCATAGGAGAGGCCATTGCTACTGCTGCCATTGATGTTCTGTTCATGAAGTTGACTTCAACCAAACTACTTCAGTTTGCACGCCGAAAGAACATCCATGCTGATCTCAAGAAGTGGGAGAACAAATTGCTGAAGATTAAAGCAGTTCTTAATGATGCAGCGGAGAAGCAATTGGAGAACCTGTTCGTAAGGTACTGGCTCACTGATCTTAAGAACTTGGCTTACGACGTGGAGGACATACTGGACGAGTTTGCAACTGAAGCTTTGAAGAGGGAGTTGTTGGATCAATCTCAAGCCAGCACAAGTAAGGTTCGAAAGCTCGTTCCTTCTTGCTTTACTGCTTTGAGTCCACAATCTATTAAGTTCAATTTCAAGATGGCGTCCCAAATAAAGAAGATTACTGACAGATTAGAAGAGATTGTAAAACAAAAAAATTCCCTGGAATTGAAAGAGATCCCCGGAGAGAAGTCTTCCAAAGTTAAATATCAAAGCTCACCTGCAACTATCTCTCTTCATGATCCTTACATTTGTGGTAGGGAAAATGATAAGAAAGCAATACTTGATATGTTATTCAAGGATGAAGGCACTAGTACTAGTTTTGGAGTCCCTGTTATTTCTATATTCGGGATGGGAGGACTGGGGAAGACAACTCTTGCTCAGCTTGTCTACAATGATAAAGAAGTGGACACTTATTTTAATTTTAAAGCTTGGGCTTATATTTCAGAAGATTTTGACATTGCTCGGGTAACAAAAATAGTCCTGCAGTCCATTGCTTCTGGGACTGATGATGTTAATGATCTATATCTGCTTCAAGTCAAATTGCAGAAGCAACTTGCTGGAAAGAAATTTTTGATTGTTTTGGATGATGTTTGGCATGATAATTATCAAGACTGGACAACGCTTTGCCTTCCATTTCAAGCCGGCTCTTTTGGAAGTAAGATTATCATCACAACTCGCAAGGAGAGTGTTGCATCAATGGCAGAGGCAAACAATGGTTCAATTTATCGATTGAAACAATTGTCAAATGATAATTGTTTGTCTCTATTTACTTTTCACGCTTTGGGAAAAACGGATTTCAACGAGCATCCAGACTTGAAGGAAATCGGTGAGAAGATTGTAGATCGATGCAAAGGCTTGCCTTTGGCGGCAAAAACACTCGGTGGGCACTTACGCCATAGACTTCGCAACAAGGATTGGGAAGATTTGCTAGATAGCAGAATATGGAATTTATCAGAAGAGGTGAGTGGTATTTTACCCGCTCTTAGAGTAAGTTACAATTATCTTTCTCCTCCATTACAAAGGTGTTTTGCATACTGCTCAATATTCCCAAAGGGCTATGAATTTGAAAAGAAAGAAATAATTCTCTTATGGATGGCTGAAGGTTTCTTACTAACAGATAGAAATGAAAAGCAAGCCGAAGATATAGGAGATGAGTTTTTTGAAAATTTATACTCAATTTCATTTTTCCAACAATTTAGGAGTACCTACTTTTCAGGATTTGTGATGCATGACCTTATCCATGATCTTGCTCAATGGGCTGCAGAAGATTTTTGTTTAAAGGTTGAGAATGTGTCAGAAGATGAGAATAAATTGAAAATTTCCAAAAATCTTCATCATTTATCTTTTGTAAATGTTGGATCTATATGTGAATGCATCAAGAAGTTGGAGGCCTTTGATGAGGTCATCAAAAGTATACGCACCTTCTTGCCATTGTACCACTTCCCTTCAAGTCCTTGTGATTTTCTGAATTTGTTGCCTAGACTACGACGCTTGAGGGTGTTATCTTTGAAGGGATATCGCATTGAAGACCTACCAAACACAATTAGTGATTTGAAGCATCTACGTTATCTTGACCTGTCCTACACTGGAATTAAAAAATTGCCGGATTCAATCAACACACTCTACAATTTAGAAATCCTCAAATTAGAAGGATGTTGGAATTTGTGTTCAGACATGGGGAACCTGATCAATCTGCGCCATCTCTATATTTCTAATGCATTTTCAATGGAAAGAATGCCTTCAGGAATTGGTCGATTAATCTGTCTTCGAACATTGCCATTTTATTTGGTGGGTAAAGATGTTGGCTTTGGGTTAAAGGAGTTGAAGAAGCTGACACACCTTCAAGACAAGTTTTGGATTTCAGGGTTGGAGAATGTGAATGGTATTGGGGATGCCAAGGAGGCGGACATTATTGGGAAGGAGAAGCTTCGAGAGTTAGAGCTGGAATGGACAAGCAGTTTTAGTGATTCAAGGGATATTGGAATTGAGACTCAAGTGCTTGACATGCTACAACCTTATAACAAGCTTGAAGATCTCACCATCAGGAGCTATGGTGGTACAAAATTTCCATCATGGTTAGCAGATACTTCACTTTCGAAATTAGTGCTTTTAAGATTTGAAGATTGCAAAAACTGTACTTCCTTGCCACCAATCGGGCAATTGCCCTTGCTCAAGGACCTATATATCAACGGACTGGCTGGAATAAAGAGCATTAGTCCAGAGTTTTATGGAAATGGTTGCTCAACACCTTTTCAGTCACTAGAGGTTCTACATATCGAGGATATGCAAGAATGGAAAGACTGGAATCATCTTGGGTTTGGTAAAGATAATGTTGGGTTCCCTCGCTTGCGAAAACTTTCTATAAAACGCTGTCCTAAATTGTCAGGAAATTTGCCGGAACATCTTCCCTTATTAGAAAGCCTATCTATTAGTAGCTGTGAGCAATTGCGGATGTCTATTCCCTTGTTAGATTGCATGATTCCGGACCCTGAGGATGGTTTTCCCACCAGCCTTACATCACTTACTGTTGGAGGTGTCAACATCAGTAAGGCATTCTTTGAATGGGGGTTGCACAGACTCACTTCTCTTAAGGATCTCGTGATTCTCGGTGGATGTCCAGACATGATCTCCTTTCCTATGCTTCCTACCTCTCTAACTACACTGTGGATCTGTGACTTTCGGGATCTGGAGCACCTATCTCCCGATTTTCAAGATCTCAGTTCCTTGAAAGAACTGCATCTAATAAGTTGTCCAAATCTCAAATTCTTTCCAGAGAAGGGCCTGCCTTCCTCACTTCAGCAATTAGATATCACTGAATGTCCTCTGCTGAAACAAAGTTGCGAAAAGGATAAAGGACGATATTGGCCAATGATAGCCCTCGTACCTTCAGTATTTATAGATTATATCCCAAGGTATGTCTGCTTAACACAATATGCAACAAATATTTTTATTTTCAGCTAAGACATTTCACATCTGGGATTTGAAATTAATTCTTTGTTGTTCACAATCAAGTTACTACTAACAATAAGGTTAGTTTATGATTTTATAAACATTGTTTTTGTTATGAAATAGATTTTTTTATATTCACTTTGAAGAAGCAATAATATTGCTTATAGTTTTTAAAGGAAAATTATGTTTGTCCAAGAAAGTCACGAAAGAGAAATGTAGTTTCCGTTCCTATACATTTTTTCTCATTCATGAAATAGTTCTGATTGATACTTCCAACTTTAGAGGAAATCACTCAAATTTTCCATGTCTTTTTTTGAATTTGATAATCATGAGGAAATGTATCGCGGTGCTTGCTTGCAGAAAGAAATTGATTAAAAACCAAAATGAGGGGGAGTAGACGTATTGTGACGCAGTTTTGATACAAATTATACTGATGCTCTAGTTGCATGACCCACCCATCTAGGGAAAGTTTTTTTTTGTCTTTAAATTTTTTATTTTATTTTTATTATTATTATTATTATTATTTTTTTCTAACAATTTCATGTTTATCTAATGTAGTGGTTAGCATAGGTGTGCTTATAACAGTGGAGATTTCTAGTGATATTTTGGGTTTGGCATGATCCAATTGTAGGTTTTATGGTCCTAATAACTAATGGTTTTAATGTTAAGTTAATGTGGGATAAGTAAGTTATCAAATTAATTCTTAAATTAACGAAGTCTTGAATTAATGAAGGATTAATTATCCAAATTATGTATATGCCGATGTATTGGTTTGAGAAACTGTTTCTCAACATAATATTAATTTTATGGGAATTAATTGTTGCGTTAAACTAAATGTGAGAAACATTCGTCCTCTCTCCGACCTTAATATAAATCAGAATTCCCATCGGTTTTGATAAATGAAAGAACACATAAAAGGTTAAAGTATAAAGGTTAAGGAGGAGAGAAACGATTGTTGTTAAAATATCTTCTTCCAAGGATTAAGATATGTAAGTTTTTTTCTTCTTCCATGGATTATTTTATATGTGAAGCAATATGTGATTCTAGATCTTTCATTTAACATTAAGTTAAAATGTATAATAGTTTAAGATGTGTAATTGCTTACACCAATATACGAAGAAGACACAGCAGGTTTTGTTATTCAATATTGTGAAATTGTAGAAACTTTGCTTGCTTTTGGAATATGGTGCATGACTTATTTGTAAACTACTGTTTGCAGTGGGAGTACGGCATTCAGCGTTCACGTGAATGGTGGAACAACTTGTAGTTGATCAAATTAGCAGGCTATAACAGACGCTCTATTTGATTTGCCAAGCATGTTTAAGTTGGCTTCTTCCTTAATATGTCTCTGGATTTCAGATGGTTACTTTTGCTTGACAAGGACCAACTTGCAGGAAAGTTTTCAGCAGAAATTCTCGGACAGGTCTACTGACAAAGTGAGAGAGGTGCTCAAGCTAGACCAAGAAATGAGGGATTTATCAGTCCAGAGCTATTGGTTCGAGAGTGTTTTGGAAGTAAAAAAGGTTCGAGTTGGTGTTCCTTAGGTTCAGGCCTAGTAGTTTTTTTGGTGTTCTTGTAGCTGTTGAATGTTTCATCTTTAAACTATATTACAACACCCACAATTGAACATCCCTTATAGAAATAATGTTATTGGGATGTTGACTGCATTTTGTGTTTTAAATCACTCCTTGTTAATAGTTGAAAATCCATTTCTTTTCATCAATTTTTTAAAAGATGTGTGACGATTGGATATAACATTCAGCATATATGCTTGTTCAAAATATAGATTTTTATGCAGATAGACTATATTGGAGACATTGTTAGTGAATGATAATTAAGTATGCTGTATCTTTTGGATTCCAATCGAACGCGTATAATCCACCCACTTGTTATAAAATATATACAAAATTTTGATATAATATATATGATCCTAGTAGAGAGTTCTAAATGTTTAGGTTCAGATGAGAAACCATAAAGGACTATAAATTTTACTAAATAGAAAACCGTTATGAGCAATATAACCTACAAGTTCAAGCCTCCAAATGAGCAATATGTTTGGGTTCATCCTAGAAATTTGGATTTACAAAATTTTGCTCAATGGCTTTGTATCGAAGCTGTAAATGTACAATAAATAGGAGAATAGATACACACCTCAATCAATTGAAATGAAAGATCATACTAAGAGTATCAATTTAGTTGCAAAATTTGGTGATTGACTCTAGGATCCTGGTGGAGGTTTTCATGTTCAGGTTGACTATTAGAATCGCTAGCATTGATGCCATCATCGTTGTTATCCATTGAAGCATACGAGAAACTCCACACAGAAGCGCAGTTTTCATCACCTACAAAAAGTAGAACAAAACCATTGAAGGATATTATACCCATGCAAAAATATACAACAAAAGTAAAGAGGACATGAACGTGGTTCTTGTACAGGACTGAAGTTCTGTGATTCAGTAACAAGATAATACAGCTAAGAATGCCACAGCAGTTTGCCAACCATGTAAAGCAAATTGTTGTAACAACAGTGCAAAACGTGAAACAAAAAAGAATGTAATAGTATAAGTAAAGCACAGTAAACCAGACTGGCATAAGAAGGAAAGACAGCAAATTCTAAAGGGCATCTTCAAATCAAGTGAATATTTGCAGCATTAAGAATTTACCAGTCAAATGTATATCCCCATTGCCATCATCAGGAGCTTCAAATCTTCAATGTCCTCATGAAGAGGCAGCCATTGGCAAATAGGGATGAAAAGAGAAACCATTAACGGTGTCTGCATGGTGTGAAGAATGGAAGAAAATTGGTTAGGAATAGATAAATCTAAATGTACATGCAAAAACGAAATAACATATCCTTGAATGATACGAAATATCAATACCTGCTGCAGCACGAAATCCTGATATCCACTGCCCAGTTTGTAGATCATATATATGAACCAAACCATCCTGAAATCAGAAATTGAAAAAACGAGCAAATAATTAATTAATTATTGGAAATCTACCTCAGCCTGAAATGCCGATAAAGTCTAGAATCTTACTCCACCATAGAAAAAAAAAAATGATAGAAGCAAAAATTGATACCAGACCACCTGTTCCAAGATGTCAGCCACCAGGTTCAATATCAAATAATATTCGCTGGTTTGTGTATTCTGAGGATTTGTATAACCTATTACAGGATATAATAAAGAAAATAAACACACTTTAATGTCATCACCTATAAGCTACTTATGCCAACTTTAAACTAAAATATAGAAACATTTTACAATCGGACTGGATAGGCAATGTTATAAAACTCTTTTATCGATATCAAAATTGCACGGAAAGCATTACCCTAAATATGGCAAGAACTAAGGACATAAAACGATATTGACATACTTTCATCAACTCCTTTATCTATCCAAGTTTGTTTCCGAACATTGTTATGTTTCAGATCTCACAAAATCAAAGCATAGCTTAACAGAGCCACTTATCATTGAGCTTCATTATCATAGGTTCCTATTTTCACAATTTCTATAACGATTTATGTGTTGCTTCAGTCAACCGTAGATTTTCTCTTTGGGTGGGAGGTTGGAGCCACTAAGAAAAACATTTACAATTGTTGATAATTGTCTCACGCGTTTTTCTCCTTCCTGGGGGATTAGGTTGTCATTTGCATATGAAAGAAGAGACATAGGACTATAGGAGTAGGTATGATTACTTAAATTCCTGATGGTAAAAGTGAAGTATGTTTTGATATAGGATGCTTTATTTGCCACAGTTCTTAGAGAATTCAGCAATGGTATTTTATATATGGAATATTTCACATTAATTTTCTAAATTTCCTAAGTTGTGACAGCTCTTTAGTTGTTTGTGCATCTCATATATTTTTTTTTATTTTTTTTTTCCATCTGATACAATTTCCCATTAAGTTAGAAATACTTACTTGTAAACAACTTCAACAGCTTTCCGCACATACCAGCATAGTATGTAGGGATCCTTCAAAAAATTTAAATATAGAACATTGTCAATTAACATTTATAGAATAATGTACATGTATAATTGATACTGTGACATAACTAAAGTGCAAGATTTATGTGTTCATAGTGAAGTTATCCAAAACTCCCAAAAGAAAATGCAGATAGAGAGAGAGCAGCATTGCTGCTTCCTAATAAATATAAGGCACCAAAGCAGTAAAATTATAGGGCAGTGAAGATCAATGGCAATCACAGGGTGAAGGTAGAATGATTGCCAAGAATGTATGGGATGGTCTCATTAACCAAAAGTGGGATGATTACAAGGAAGATCAATGTTAATTTTATTGATTGTCCACAACCTTTATGAACATAGAATTGATAATACCTTCCGACCTCCAGTATAAAGATAGTTTCCATCTTTTGAGAATTGAACCTGAAAGGAAAAGAAGTTTCCGTTATTTGTTATACCATAATCAGAATCAAGGGCATGTAGATGAATGCTTACTTACATGTGTAATCCCACCTTCTTGCCCATGTCTTCGTTGTAGATTGCTGAAGTTTGGCTGTAGGAACCTGTAGCTAGCATTCCAGTATGGGTTGGACTGAAAGCAAGTGCAGATATGATACCTGTACATAATAAACAAGGTAAGGGCAACGTATTTCATCATTATAAATCATTCGATAACCTAGTTTAGGTAGATAAACCAAGGATAATACCTGTTTGACCTTCTTTATTTCCTTGAAGGGTTGAATACTGTTTGAAATCCCTACCAGGCCGGTGTATATCAAATATCCTAACAGATTTGTTGTACCCGGCAAATATCCTACAAATAAAGCAAGAAATCAGGTAAATAATATAAGAATGAGAACTTAAAATGAAGAATATGAAAGAGAACTTAAATCAAAGAAGTAGAGAAAGGATTATAATGACCTAAGAAATAGGTTTTATCTTAAATACTAGAGAGAGTTTCCATTCAAACCCCAAAATATCTATGATTTACAAAAGCTTAAGAGAAACATCAAGCATGTTATGGACTTTTCAAAAGAATTTTCCACTTACTTAGTCCCAGCAGGATTGAATGCTACTGAGATAGCAGCAATGATTTCATCCACAGCATCATAAGCCCGGTATGTGCAGCGCAACTGTCAGTATCCATGCCAGTCACCAAGTATATTACAATACAAAAATTAGAGATTGAGCAACACAGCTTTCTACAGTATCTATCACAATAGTGTTTGGACTTAGCAAATGGCTGCTCACAATATACACACTATGTATATGGGGTGAGACCTACCATGCTTCAAAATGAACGATAGAAGCGGTGCACCCTTTCAGTATATATTACAAGGCCACTGCTTTATTTAAAGCATACAAAAACACCAAAATCAGTTCCAAAAGGTATATATACGAGGAAAAAAAAAATCAGTACCAAACCAGTAGTAGCATCCCAAAGATGAATTGGATAGTCACGGGCGGTAGTAGCAAACACACAGCTCACTGGATCTGAAAAGCCAACAAACTTTCACATCAGATATCAACCTCATACAAGAGCATCAATAAATTTATAACACTTTCACCGTAACTAACATTATGTATATACAGAACACACACACATGTATGTGCAAAACATCCTTCGATCAAGAAAGATTAATTAAGCACCTGATGTGGACATGTACGGGTACCAACAGAAATCATGTACAGACTCTCCTTCACTCACAACAAGGTCTGCAGCATAAGAATCTGCAGGATAAGAATCAAACCACAATCAAACTACAATTAAAAATTAAAACTTGAAAGCCGGAGCTGAATGTTATACACAAAAGAGCTTGTATCAATCCAAATCGACCTC
Organism: Acer campestre; assembly: GCA_954870605.1. Classification (NCBI taxonomy): domain Eukaryota; kingdom Viridiplantae; phylum Streptophyta; class Magnoliopsida; order Sapindales; family Sapindaceae; genus Acer; species Acer campestre. The sequence goes on from OX940809.1 coordinate 6,145,603, forward strand.
AACATTAACATCACTCATCATTTAGTCAAATTTCTCATTCTCCCGACTGTATACGAATTGTCAAAATCTCCAACTTCATGCTATTCACTTCCATCTACTGTGATACTTGAAAATTATCTTAAAATTAGGTAAACTTATAATAACAACAACAAATTTACCTTGTTCGTTAGCATTAAAATCATGGTTGCATCCATTCTCAGGCCTGACAAATTGACAATAAACTATCTCAAAATCACGATTCATGAAACAACCCATGTAAATACACACCAAGACAAAGTACGACATTGTTAACCCTAGCTTATTACTTCAATTTTCATGCTCAAATTTGTTAATTTTATGTCTTAAAAGTTGAAAGTAAGTGCTTATTCAGATGACAAGAAAAAAAAAACGATTAAAAAAACTTACAAAGTGAAAACGCGAAGAGTGTTATCATCGGAACTTGTAAGAAAACACGAACCATCCGGCGACCATTTGATGCCCTTAAGGAAGTTGTTGGGGACAGAAGAGGTCTTGAACTGGTTATGGAAATGGTAGGTTCTGTGAGGAGGAACATCGAATCTAATTGGAGGCCACGTGTACTCTTGTTGGCTCTGCTCTGTGTTTTCTGCTACTACTTCTGTTTCTGGATTTTGCTGCTGTTGTTGCTCCTCTTCCATTGCTGTGTGTTTTTTGATGTTTCACAGATTTTGCTGTTAGCGCCAAAGTCGAGTGTTTTTGCGTTTTGAGTTGAGACTTGAGACTGCGAGTTTATATTTATTTATTTATTTATTTATTTTTGTCTTTTGCAATGGGTATCGATATAGATACATAAGTACGATAACCATATTCATATTTATGAGTAAACCCATATCTAAAATTTAAAAGGAAAACATTACTATAAATATTCATCTTAATACCCTTATTTAAATGAATGTTTTCGTTTTAATATAATTTATTTATAAACCCTCTTAAATTATTAATACACCCAGTTTCTCTAGAAATAACATCTAGAGATAAATAAGATTCTGAATGATCATCTAAAACACAAAGAATTTCACAGGTTGAGGAAATTAAAGTATTGGCATGGCTAGAATCATTTAAAGTGCAAGATTGGATTTCTTGTGTTGGCGGAATGAGTCAAAATGCAATGACATCTTATATCATTGTTGCAGCAACATTGTCGATTTACCAATTCATCCGTTGATGAAGTCGGTTATGGAATGAGAAATATAGTTCCACTGTGGTAGAGCTTCTTGCAAAAGGCATGGATAGTACATGGATGATGTGCATTGGTTTTGAAATACATCGTCTAATTGGGGATATATTTTTCCAGACATAGTGCAAAAGCGATCCATCACCCAACTCAATTGGAGAACATCATGTTGTACTAGCATCAATTATAGAGACTTTGGAAACCTTACTTTGATTCTTTCGAATCCAAAGAGAACAACCAAAATTCAGCTTTTAAGTAAAAATAATTTAAATTTGTTTTCTCTTCTATGAAAACTAAAATTTTGATACTTGAAATAGAATTAGGGTTTAGTTTTTTATTTTTATTTTATTAAAGTGATATAGCTGAATATATGAGAGTAATTAATAGGTGTACATAGTATTTGGTTTATTTTTAATTAAACTAATTTGTCCTTATTGGTAAATTCCTATTGAATATTTTTGTAATTAATTTTTTTATTAAAATATGGGTGTACTTATCATATTTACGACTTATGAGTATCAATATCGACACCCTTTATATATATATATATTCTTTTTTAATATTACAATTAATTCGAGATTTTGGTGGAGAATATATAGATGACACAAACAAAGAGAAGATTTGTATGTTTGATAAGGCACCAAATGACGAGATAAGATTGGTCCAGTAGTATACACTTCACACCTACACTAAATGAGATTGTGGGTTAAAGTCCTCCCCTCTTAAAAAAACCTCGAATTTATCTAACACTTTTAAAATAATAATAATAATAATAAAAGGAAAATGTTTGGGTACTCAGTACCCAAAGCATACTGACCACCCATAACCACCCAATGGGGTGTTGCCACGTGGCAAAACTCTTTCACTTTTTTCAATTTTCTCCTTACTTTTGGATTATGTGGCTATCAACTAATGGATGGTCAGCACCTTGGGTACTGACCGGTCAGTACCCAAGTGTTGTCCATAATAAAACACCATAGCCGCATAGCCTCAAAAACAATGGAGCCAAAGTGGACCTTGAATAGCGTGAGATTCACTTTGGCTCCATTGTTTTTGCTACTACCACCGTCGGTGACCGTCGAATTCATCTTTGGGATGCTACTATTGGTTTGCCGTTTGGCACTGATTTACTTTTCCTCGTATATATTGATTTTGGTGGTTTTGTATACTTTAAATAAAGCTATATATGACATCATGTATGACTTCATGTATAATTGAAATTAGGCTATATATGATATCATATATGACATCATATATATTTCTAATGGAAACTACTTATATACAACTTAATTTCACTAAACGGTCTCACCATGTGGCTGTGAAACCGTTCCACACAAGTTTTTTCTCCCTCCACCAACCATATTGGAACAAGCTAAGAAGGCACTATCTCCCGTTCTCCACTACCACGAATGACTAAAAAGGTAACATTTTGTTAGATTCAGAGATGAATCCAAAGATTTCAGATTTTGGCACGGCAAGATTATTCGAAATGGATCAAACTCATATAATTACAAATAGAGTTGTGGGGCCCCTGTAAGTACATGGATAGACATATAGAGCTTATCTATCAATATAGGAAGAGGAATTTATCATGTTGATCTATTCAATAATATCTCGATCTTTGAAACTTCAATTTGATACGTTTGATGATTATATACAGTGGTATATGGCTCCAGAATATGTAATACACCGGCATTTCTCAATTAAGTCGGATGTGTTCAGTTTTGATACGGACAAGGAAATAGAATGCCTTCTCACCCAAGTAAGTTTTTTATTCATTTCTAACATTTTGTTTTTGAAGGTCTACTTGATTTATCGAGATTTTAATATTGAGCATAGGCATGGAAAAAATGGGATGAAGGGATAGCTTCAAATCTAATAGATCCTACTTTGAAGGAAGGTTCAAGGAATGAAATGATGAAATGCATACACACTGGGTTGCTATGTGTTCAAAAAAGTATATCTGACAGACCCACCATAGCTTCAGTTATTTACATGCTTAATAGCAACTCTGTCACTCTCCCAACACCTGCAAAACCTGGATTTTTTATGCAGAGTTCAGCGATACTCAATGCATCATCGTCATCATTAGAGCCTAATTCAACAGGTTCAACCGAATCAGATCAACATAGAATCACAACTGCCCCATTGTGAGAAAATGAGGCTTCAATCATCAAGTCATATCCTCAATGGCATTTAATTAATGTGAAAAAAAAAAAAAAAAAAATCATAGTATTGATACTGATATCCATTATTTCTCGCTTCTCTGAAAATCAGCTGGTCACATACGACCAACAATATACTGTCTTCTTTTACAAGTGAGCTTGCTCATTGTATTTCATTGTTAGGCTGGAAGGAATCCTTCTCTGTCATCATTGACATGTATGCAACACTTCTTTTTTAATGGTCTTCAACAATAATTCCATTTCTTTAAGTTTCTAAAATAGAAGTAAAAAAACAAGTCCATTACAACAACTTTGCCTCCCAGGGCATTATACATTCAGTCCCTAAATTCATGGGACTGGTATGATATGATATATAATCAAAATGGGAATTAAATTCTGCTCAAATCATTACCTCTCAATTCATTAACAGCTACAGGGAGAATTATCTAGATCAATCACTGCAATGCCTATCATTATTTGTTTTTCAAATACGAATCGTCCTTGTATTTTGAATACAGTGGGAGATCAAGGGCTCTTTCCGTGATTTTTCCGTCATCAAGAATCTTCGCTATCAGGCTCTCAAGGGTTGGGAAATTTTCCTGTTACATTCAAAGTTCAGATTTTAAGCAAAAGTAGAATGAAAGAAACAGAATTATAAACAGGAAAATGATACCTCAGGACGGATATAACCAACTATAACAAGGCGCAATTCCTCGGCATAGAAATCCTCATCAAATTCATGAAGCAACCATGGCTCCTGCGTCATAAAATAGATTTAAGGAAAATAGAAAAGAGGCACGCAGATGCTACTATATGGGTTCATGTTGTGCACACATATCCTCACAATAGTCTTTTCGGAGTTGTTGAAATATGGGTTCCAACCGATACTCATGGCCATTTTATAAATGCCTCGCGTTGATAATCCTGCCGAACCAACATATACCCCTGGGGGATGTTCTGATAGGACACTTGAGTAACCTTTCGTAGACAAATTAGCTAAAAACAGATAATGAACATAAATCAGGTTCAGTTACTATCAAGCAAAACAAAGATAAAGAAACATAAACAATACAAGAGATAGAGTCAGTAATAAATAATGTTGTTTTGTTGCAAAATGTAGTTGGAGTTCAAAGCAAGATCAGAACGAAATCGAGCTGAATAAGGCAAAGTAACAGAAATTGTAGGTTCTACACGCCTGTAGGGATTCCAAGTACCTTTTAGCCACGACCATATCCCTTAATTACAGGACCACCAATATACCATGGTTCAAGTGGTAAGGTACCCTCTACCCCTGCCATTACCAGTCAATATTTCAGATGAAATTTAGATTGAGAGTAAGGTAATTGTATACGATTTATGTCTTTGGGGTTTACAATCTTGAAATGGCGGTAAGCCCCACTTTTCCAGTCGCAAATCAAGTAGTGAGTTGATAACTTCATCTGCTGATGTGTAAAGATGAGTTTGCTTCGGAATGAATGGTACAGCGACAACTTCCGTTCCAGCAGCCTTACCAGCTGTAACACCCGGCCTGACATGGATAAAGCCTTTTCAAATCTTAGATTGGGATGCTGAGTTTACATGTGGCTATGTATTGATCAAAGGCACGAGAAGAAATTATATGAATAGCGGAGGACACATCAACAGGGAATTGGAGAAAGGCAAGCCTCACAGATGTTACAGAAAGTCATGGTTAATAAGTATTTGCAATTAAGTTCAAAACATGCTGCCAGACGTTAATCGAAAAAAAAAAAAACATGCTGCCAGACTAAACTTTAACAGTCTTTATTTTGATGTGATTTGCATACCAACAATCCAAATTGTAGCTGCTCATCATCTCAAACTGTTATTTAACAATTTTATAAAGGTAATTTCTGCTCCAACATTTATGTTAATAAGGATCCACATATGACATAACCTTTCAAGGAAAGGTCGGTATGTCAAAGAATCATAAGAAATCTAGTAGCATTTGTTTTCAGGCCATATGATTTCAAGAGCCAAATTAATTCTTCTAATCAAGTTATAGGTAGCTGGCGTCTTTTCTTGTAACAAACTCAACTAGTGCATCACTCAAAGTGAAGATATATTCCCCAAAGAGCATTGGACAGGAGGCCCAGCTCCCTTGAACAAAAGGATAGTCGGTATAGCAAGGGATTAAAAACTCACTTACACGGAATCTTCAATGATCAGGCAGCTGGAAGGTTCCATATTCAGCCTTTTAGCAGCTTCCAGGAATCTTAAAATGGAAAAGGGGTAATTACCCCGGTGGCCATCGACTTTTGCCACCACTATCAAAATGGCCACCGGATGGGAAGTTGGTTTAGAAATGACCATTTTTGGCAAACAATGTTACACTAATGGCCATTCCGTTATAACACCGTTAACTTTGTCTAAGAATGTTACACTAATGGCCATCAATTTGTTCACTTGGTATCAAAATGGCCATTATAATCATTTTTCTCCAAAATTACTCTAGTGGCCATCTATTTGGTCAATTAGTATCAAAATGGTCATTATAATTGTCCAACTTTTTTTTGACCATCCATTTGGTTAATTGGTATCAAAGCAATCATTATATGTACAATTATATTCTGTTAGAAAAATAAAGTAAGCAATAATTAAAAAAAAAAAAAAATCATTCAATAGAGAAAATGAAGAATTCATTTGATTTTATATAATTTAAGTCTCATACACATCAAATACTATTTGTCAAACTGCACAAGTATACCAAAATCCCCTACACAAGTATACCAACTTGTTCCTTTTAATCTTCAGCTTAAAAAGAAAAAAAAAACAAGGAAAAAAAAAAAAAACAATAATGTCTTTTGTTAAGGTTGGTAGTTATTTTAGATACCATGAAAATTGGTTGTCAAACTTTTATGTGGTTTTGAATATGGCGCAATCAGGTATGGTTTTTAAATAGTTTTCATATTAAAAGGAACAAGTTGGTATACTTGTGTAGGGGATTTTGGTATACTTATACAGTTTGACAAGTAGTATTTGATGTGTATGAGACTTAAATTATATTAAATCAAATGAATTCTTCATTTTCTCTATTGATTTTTTTTTTTTAATGATTGCTTACTCTATTTTTCTAACAGAATATAGTTGTACATATAATAATTGCTTTGATACCAATTAACCAAATGGATAGTCAAAAAAAGTTGGACAATTATAATGGTCATTTTGATACCAATTGACCAAATGGATGGCCACTAGAGTAATTTTGGAGAAAAATGATTATAATGGCCATTTTGATACCAAGTGAACAAATTGATGGCCATTAGTGTAACATTCTTAGACAAAGTTAACGGTGTTATAACAGAATGACCATTAGTGTAACATTGTTTGCCAAAAATGGCCATTTCTAAACCAACTTCCCATCCGATGGCCATTTTGATAGTGGTGGCAAAAGTCGATGGCCACCGGGGTAATTATCCCAATGGAAAAATCAAAAGTTTAGAATTTGAGAAAATGTGTTTTTCATAGTTAGATTAAAAAAAGTCATAAGAAGTCAATTTCAAATTATTCATCAAGAATTCTCACATTTCAGGAGATGGCTTTCCCATTTTCACTTCATCGCCGCCAATGATGACAGAGAATGATTCCTTCCAGCCTATCAATGAAATACAATGACTCAATGAGCAAGCTCACTTATGAAAGAAGACAGCATATTGTTGGTATGTGTGTGACCAGCTGATTTTCAGAGAAGCAATAAATAATCATTATTAAAATTTCTACAATTGCCAAAGTAGGTAGTGTGACAATAAAGTTCATTGCAAGAGGAATTCCAAAAGTTCTACAATTGCCAAAGCTATAATCATTAATCATAAAAATCCTTCAAGGCCTAATTTTCAACCACTCTAGCTTCTAAAAACATCCTAAACAAACTACTTCAAAATTTAATTACTTATAACACTAAATTAAAATAGTATGCAGATTAGACAATTACTGATCATTGAACATCGGGTAAATTTCTGCAATGAAATCCTCCGTTGCACAAGGCAGCTTATAATCCTCCACAATTATAGCAGCATCTTCCAGAGATGTCTTTCCTACTATCTTCTGCGCCTCTCTCCCGTCCCATTGTTTCTCATACTTGACCAAATATACTTTCAAAACATCACTCACAATTCCATCTGCCGCAACAAAATCATCAAAAAAAAAAAAAAAAAAAAAAAAAAACAATTATGACCACTAATGATTATAATAATAAAAAAAAACTAATTGATTGTAATGTTATTAATTGGGGAGTAACGGAGTTAACCGGTTTAATAATGTGAATTCAAATTACAATAATCTATTTGAAGTGAAATGCTTACGTGTCATTAATATAAACTAAAAAAAATGTATGATAGCTGTGGTAGCCAAAAATAGCACAACTCAAATAGTAACCAGACTTTTATTTGATCTAGACTTCTGACAAGCCCAAATACTTTATATGAATCATGCCCAATCGTAGGCCCAAGAGCAAGTGCAAACCTTGACCAAGTCAGCAAAGACCAAGTCATTCAACTGATTAGTTCAAATCCAAATCTCAACAAATCAAGTATCTCGGTCCATGATCTCAAATCGAGATTGATGGGATTATGTGATCTGAGTCTTCACTCATTAGCTATAAATAGGAGGCTCCCTCTCCATTGAAAAGGGGTTATGTTTCTCTCCACCAATTCCCACACACAAAATGACAAAAATAAAAAATGGTGGGACCAATCAAACCCACTCTCACAATTTTCTATTCCAAACTCATGCAAAGATCAAATGGGCTGCTCTACATTTCACGAAGACCCATATTTACATCCACTACAGATCATCCGTCTACCAACCCATATTCTACAAGTCTAATGACAACGCTCAAATTGAGGGTTCTACGTCCTAATTATACGCTCAGCCCAAGCGAACCTAAGGCTATATGAACAACACCACCCAGGATTCGACAGCTTCGGATTCGATTTGATTTAGATTTTATTCATTTTTATTGTTGATTTAAAATTATTTTATTTATTGATAAATTGTCTAACTCAATCATCGGAGAGTCTCCAATGGGACACCCCCTCTCGCTCCGTTCTACCTTCTTATTTTTTACAGGATCTCGTAGTGCACGACCTACTATTTTTTGCTCTACCATTGTCAATATCCACTGACTTACGAAAAATTCAAATGGAGATTTTCGGGCTCTTCAATAGCAACAGAGATACTCTGATATATAAAAAGTGTTAGATTGGATTATTCCAAAAAAAAAAAAAAAAAAAAAAAAAAAAAAAAAAAAAAAAAGGTTTTCAAATGTCATCTTACAAAATAGTTCAAATTGAGCCCATCTTTTTTTTTTTTTTTTTTAAATATATTATAAAATAAACAATTAATAGATATAAAATGAGCCCATGAGCCCACGAGGCCATCTGGTTTCGGCTACTAACCGAATTGACCCACCGAGATATTCAGGTTCGGTTAGTTGGGTTGCCACCTGAAACCAAGAACAAGCCCAACTTGGTTTGATGGTTTTGCTATGTTAACGTCGATAATGCTTTTTTCTTTCGCTCGTTTGATGGTTCGCTCTGTCTTCAATTCAATTTCGTTTTAAGTAATAGTGAAAATATTTACACCCCTTAAAAACTGTATGTACATTCCTCTTGTAATTATACTTTATTGAAATTTTTTAAAAACTCTTATTTGTAAATAAACCTCATTAATGACAAAATTACCCTTTCTTTATTTCTATTGTATTATATTTTTGTAACTACACCCCACTTACTAAAATTACATATATTTTATTATCTAATCAATTTTATTGTTATTTTAAATTTGTTATTTTATTTATTGTTTTTCAAAAATAAAAAATAAAAAAATTCCAATTCCTAAATAAAGAAAGTGTACCAAAATTGGTTTGAGCTAATTTATAATGCACATGAGTGATTGGACAATCACATAGAAGTATAGAACATAACCGACTCCACATACTACAGCAGATGCCTAACAATTAAAATAAATAAATAAAACCTGTACTCTTTTTTTTTTAGTAAAAAGAAAACCTGTATTTTGAAATTTGTTAATTGTTTAAAAAAAAATTGTATTCGTTAAAAGAAACTGAATACATATACTGTATATATATATATATATTTAAAATATTACAAAAATATATTTGAGATTAGTATAGTACTTAGGGGTGCGTTTGGCTCGGAGATGGGATAGGACAAGGTGGAACAAGACGAGACAGGACAGGACATGACAAGTTGTTCAGTATCGTGTTTGGAAGGTCTGGGACAGAACTGTTAACTATACTGTTATGCGTTTGGTATGACTGGGACAGGAAGGGACAAGAGGTTCAAATGACTAGAGTGCCCCTCTTATATATATTATAATTATAATATATATATTGTAATATATAATGATATATATAATATTATATAATATATATATTGTTATTATATAATATAATATAATATAATAATATATAATATGTAGTATATAAATATATATATATTATATATATATTATTATAATATATACGTAATATTATATATTAGAATATATATATTATAATAATATATATAATAGTATATATTATTATTAAACATGTTTATAATTTTTTTGAAATTTAAAGGGTAAAATAGTCTTTTTGTATTTGTCCCATATTATGGGACAACTTTGTCCTAGAGTCTTTGGTGGAACAAAATTTGGTGGTTTTTGTCCCACCCTGTCCCGTCCCGTCTTATGCTAATAGCGCGTCAAACGTAAGACAACAAAAAATTGTCCTGTCCTGTCCCGTCCTGTCCCGTCCCGCGTACCAAACACACCCTAGGAGAAAAGTTAGGGTTTGAGAAAATAGAAAAGGTTTTATGATATATGTAAAAATCAAATAAATAATAGGAGACTAATTAATACTTTATGTTTGTTAAGAGCAGAGTTGTTCTAGTGCTGCTTGATATAAGAATGCTAATGGTGTTTCATGGGTGGGCTTAAAAAAAAAAAAAAAAAAAATCATGTGGGCCTGTTTTTGTAAAATTGGTACAGAGAATCATGTAAAATAGGTTGTATTTTTAAGATTTTGTTTCTGAATTTTTGTATCAAAGAGGATTTGAATAAACCTAAATATGATTTTCAGTTTTTCTTCGAATTTTTGATAATAAGAATGCTAATTGTGTTTCATAGGTGGGCCTTTTTTGTTAAGTCATTGTGGGCCTGTTTTGTTTAAAATTGTGTGGAACTTTTATATGAAATCATAATTAAATAATAAAAATAATAATCTAAAGTTGGGGCATTCAGAATTAAGGGCCCTAAACAATTATATCATTGGACTCTCTCTTGAGCCGGCCCTGCTCCCAGATGGAGAATCCGGTTCCTCTTCAAAAAATTTCATAGTTAAGATTTGTTATTTTTTTTTGTTCTCATGCAAGCAGATGTGACACTTGCACTTATAAACAACAAGACTGAATCGGCTGCACGCGTGTAGAAAAGTCTTATTTTCTGATTGTCATTTTGATGTATTGATAGCATTGTGATGGCAAATAATTATCAAGCAAAGCAAGCAAGCATGATTTGTAACAAAGAAGCAAAAAACCGGTCTCCCGATCAAATCGAAGAAATATGGAAGAAAGAAAGATAGAACACAAAATCCAATTGTAATTCATAACAAGTACATTCTTTTTCAATAAAGATTCTAAAGGTACAAATAAATATCTAAGAGGCAAGAGATCAGATCTGGAGGCACATCAGGTTATATATTCTCTTGATATCTCCTTACTGATCATCGAAACCAGGTCTTGGTCCTACGCATCGGATCAATCCTACTCTTAACCGCATGATACATTTTGATCTCTGCATTGAGGGATGATTTCCAACTATGAAGGATGCTTTCAAACATCCCTAAATTAAGAGCCGGAGTTGTTGCACGGTAGCTCTTCGCAGTGACTAGAATTAGAGTATCCAGAGATGTCGCCGCTTGGATGAGACATTTCACCAACTCCATCTCATGGTGTTGATGCTTGAAACCCTTTATTTTGATCAATCTAAGCTTAGTCATGGGCTCATTGTATAGCTCAAAAAGTTGCTTGTGATGTTCTACCCAATAGTGTCCACCTTCAAAAGAGAATCCATTCATCTGCATGCAAAGAAACCAATTAAAAAACAAAACAATGTACTAAGAAATTGTGTAAATTAAAAATAAAAATAAAGAATGAGTGTTAAATGTTGAATGTACACTTACATCAATGAAAAGTTCTTCTAGGTTTGGACAGTTAATGAGAACGCAAGTAATATCATAAATATTGCAAAATTTTGAACCTTGCATGAACAGTTGAATTTCCCTCAAATTTCTCATAACTAAATTCATGTCACCGAAAGCATCTGTAGTTGCTTCCTTTAATGAATTCGCAAATAAAGCCTATGTGACAGAAGACAAGGATAAAATTAACTAATTAAGTTCGAAAAGTCAATCGAAAGAGAAAGAGAATAGGAAAAAAAAAAAAAACAATCAAATTTGTTGAATAATGTAACATTAGTTGAAGTAAATCAAATTTATTTGAAAAAATTTAGTCATACTAAAAGAAACATTAGAAAAAGAAGCAAATAGAAAGACAATTAAGAAAAAGAAGCAAATAGAAAGACAATTAATTTAAATTTCAAACATGGCCTTAAGTGATCATATATACCTCAATAAACGCAGCAGTAGCAGTGAGAACAGTGACATGTATGATATCACTCAAAAATCCCCTCGCTAGAGGAAATTGAATGTATCGTCTTGTAGGCGATAGAATGAACAACACATCCTCAAGCTGGTAAGCCATTGATATATTGATCAAAATGAGTTTTCCATGGTAATGAAATGAATGAAGGGTTGGAGAAACGATCTCAATGTCAGCAACATCAAAGCAGTCTCCAATCTTGAACACCTTCAAGTTCTTATGATTTTCAGCTAAGATCTTCAACTTTCTAAACCCGCGACATCGAGTTATTTCTAGATACTCGAGTGACATGCAATGCTTGAAAATGGTTTCGATGAATGTTGCGCTGACTTGGGCTGTTCCCTTCAAAACGAGAGTTTTCAAGAAAGTCGAAACTTTGAGGAGAGGTGGAAGATCAACTGCACAGTGGTTTAGTTTCACCATTCTCAGGCTCTCGATGTTGAAAAACTCTGGAGAGAGTTTGAATTGTACAGCTGCATCGAGGAAATTCATCTCCACCTCTTCGACTTTCTTCTCCGCATACTTTTCGATCCATTTCTGAGCATAGCTTTCTACTCCGATCTGAATGAAATTCAGTCGAAAAGTTTGGATGATTGGACTGGAATGAAGGTCGAAAACACGATCGACCTCCTTTATAAATATCGATGGCTCCATCTCATGTTGATCAAAGTCGAGTATTCTACTATTCTTCCATGAGTGTTGGAATCTTGTCGAGAGAATTGACGTTCTCATGCCGACTTTGACAGGCAAAAAGGAGATGATTTTGTCAAGAGCATCTTCTGGTAGATTTATGTTAAAATTACGAGGGAGAGAGAGAGAGAGAGAGAGAGTTATAGAGAAAGAAATTTGGTGGGTATGAATGAGAAAGTGCATGAAAAGTCTCTATATATATACATACATGTGGAATGATAAGATAAAAACCACCAGTGGTTTTAGGGTTTTATCGTTTCTGGGAGGTGGTTTTGTAGCTTCTCTGGTTTCCTTTTCACCAACTCAAGTACAATAAAAAATAATAATAAGATCTTCAATACTAGGTGTTTTCAATATACAGTCGCACGTGATTTTCATATTACTTGGCAAGATTTCATTGGACGAACACGATATCAATGACGTGTTGTGAACAATAAACCTAACACTAAATTATTGTTCATAGTACTAAACAAAATATATTAATAAAATAACAATTAAATGGCTATTTATAGTTAAGGAATCTGAAAATTTATATACATTTATGATGTGATAAACATGCTGTCTATTATTAGAATATGATGGTAATAATAATAATAATCATAAACTTAATTGCAACTATACATTTTTAGTAAATTCATCAAAATAATAATAATGAATATACCTAGATATGTATTCATTATTTTTTTGAGTTGGATTTACTAAAAAGGTAGAGTTGCAATTAAGTTTAGGATTATTATTATAATATTCTAATAATAGACAACATGTTTAGATTATATACTATATATGTTAGCATATCATAAAATGTACATAGATTTTCAGATTCCTTAACTATAAATAGCCATTTGATTGTTATTTTATTAATGTATTTTGTGTGATACTATGAACAACAATTTAGTGTTAGGTTTGAATTATTTTCTTTACTAAAAATGGTACTTTTAACCCAAATATAGAATTTTTGAACAATTAAAAAAAATGTCACACAACCCCAAAAATTAATTGAAAATCAATACAGAATAATGATGTGGTGAATGATATGGTAAAGACAAATATCGTGTCATAGGTTAATTGTGTAGCGTTTTGAGCTTCTTCTAGAAGCTTTTTTTGGACTTTATTTATTTATTTATTTTTAAATATGTCTTTGAAGAACAAATTACTGGATACCTATTTGAGGTAAGTTAAGTTACACTCAGAAATAACTTTATAAAAAAATTGAAAATGACATCCCTTGTCGTTGACATTTGACCAAAGTTGACTATTAACTTTATCACTTTGAAGGGAAATATCATCATTTTGCCTTATTACATTTACTTTAATAAAATCTTAAATTAAAAAAAAATAATAAAAAAATGATGGATATCCACCATTCATGAAGATCAAATGAAAATAATTAAAAAATTTATTTTTATTTTTTAATAAAAAGAGATATATCTCAACTGTCCATCTTTGAAATGGACGGTTAACATCATTTTTTTTAAAAAAATTATTGAATTTAAAATTAAAAAAAAAGGTGGAGATCATCCAATATCCAGATTAAATCTTCATCATCCGTCAAGGCTGATCATGGATTCATGATCATTGGAGACCCAAACAATTCCTAAAACATACAATCATACAATAGAGAGAAGGTTGAGATAGAATCCTAAAACACAACGCCACAAACGGTGTGTCAAAATGAAATTCCCATAAAAAGTTATTAATGAAAAAATTAGTCCCTAAAATGGCAAAAACGTGATTATTTCGGAGGCATAAACGATTGAATTCAACCAAAATTGCCCAAAATTTGGTCATTTGCCTTGGCCCATTTCCACTGGAATTGGGTCAAATCTCACAGATACAAAACTCGAAAATTGTCTCTAATAATGCCATTTGCCATTGCATCGATCTCTTTGTTCCATAATCTTCATGTTCTGGGTAGGAAAGATAATGACAAAGGTGAAAGCTTGGGGAGTAGTGATTATAATTTATAATGATAGCTTTGATAACACCAAAAAGGACAACTTAAAGCTAAGAAAAGCTAGTGCGTATGGAGGGGAAACGAATAAGAGGGAGGAAAGAGAGGAGTGTGGTTCGGTTGGGAAGTGTATTTTGGGCACAAGTGGCCGGTTCGATTGATGGGTGGTTGGGTCTTGTGTAGGAAAAGGTGAAAGTTTGGAGAGTTGTGTTAAATAAAGATAGTTATAGGGTGGCTTCTTTGAGAGGTTTTGAGAGTGATTTGACCAATAGACAGAGTGTTAGGGTCTTTGGTTCTGAAGATGGGTTGTGTGGGGGTGTGGCCGTTTATGGTAATCAAGTGGTTTATATTAATTTTGAAGAAGACAAAGATTTGAAGGGTGGTAATTTTGGTAGTCCAGCTATTGATCTTTTTGTCGATCTTGGGGGTTTAGAACCTTTTGTTTGGAAATGAAAGGTAGGGGATTCTGTTGACTCATCGTGCACTTATTTTTGTAGGCTAGGAGTGGGGCTCGTGGTTTCTATTACAGTGTTGTAGATGAAATGTTGGTGGACCGAATTGCTAGAGGAAAAAAAGTTGTTGAAGGCTAGTTCCAAGTTTGCTTTGACTGTTTTGACTGTTGCGGTTTAGGGTCAAGTTTTTTTTTTTTTTTTTTTGGCATAGGTTGGCATTTTAGGTTGTTCTTTCATCTTGTTCGCGGTCTTGGGATGGGCTTTCTTTGTGTTGCTTTTTTGGTTATGTGTTTGCCCCTTTGGTCTCTTGTATTCTTGATGCAGTTTTTCCCGCTTGCTTTATAAAACTTGCCATTCAAAAAAAAAAAAAAGTCCATGTGCATTGCATCGGGCTATTTGGTAATTTTAGAGTGTCAAAAAACCCTAGACTTTTAGTATAAAAGCTATGTTATATATTGCTTTTGGTGGGGTGTGCGGCCAAGAGAAGGAAAAACAAATAGTGCGGCTAAGAGAGGAAAAAGAGAAGAAAGAAAGAAAACGAGTACAAAAGAATTCTCCGTTGTTTCGCCTTCGTTTTTTGAATTTGTCTGAAGTGGTGAGTTCCTAGGATTCGTGTCTATCTCATTTCGTAGCGTTTGAGAGAGTTTGTTTTGGTGAGATTATTCTTATTTTTGTTGTTGATATTTCTCAAATTATTGTTTCTGTGAGGTGTTCGCTTGGGTATTCATTATTAGTGATTATAGTAGAAATATTATTTGGAGTTTGACCGGTGGATGTATGCTTATGTTGATCCATGTAAATCTTTGTGTTGTCTATTTAATTCAATATATTTGTTTTCATAATTGGTTGCGGTTTTGATTGACTGTTAAGTTGTTTGATATTTTCAATAATTCACACAAATAATCGGTAATAGTGATTTTACGTAACTAGAGGTATCGGAAAGTATAGTTTTTTTTTTTTTTTTTTTTCGTAACAAATAAGATTTTGAGAAGCATGCATATTAAGTTTGATGAGAATGTAATTATTGGAATTTATTACCAAAAAACATTGTCTTGGTTTGTCTCATTTACTATCAATATTTGTTAACCGAAACATATTAAGTTCCCAGTGACGTCATATTCATTTATGATTGTATCACTTATTTATTATCGGTTTATTAGAAGTATAACAAACAATTGTTACTATTCTCATTTTCAGAAGGTAAAATATATATGCGGCAAGCTGTTACTTCCAAGAAAGATGACACATCTCAAGAAGCTATATGAGTGATGGTGGGGTGGAAACAGCTATCTATAAAGCTCTAGCTAAGCAAGTTCCGGTACGCCATTGACACGCGGTTGCTTTGTGAGTAAAGATCCTCTCCTAGGTTATTTTTCCTAACTAGCCTTTTCCTTATGTAATGACTTTTCACCTAAGTATAAAAGAAATTATTTGGTAAAGATTTATTCATGTTTTTCTCTCTTATCCAAGCAAGTGTTTCACTTACTCTTTTTTTTTTTAAAAAAAAAGTTTGGAAAACTCAAGACTAGGAGAGTATTATGATTTATGACTCTACTGTAAATTGTAGGGTTTTGTTTTAACTTATACATGCATTGTATTTACCAACCTCAGTTTCATGTATATATCTTATACATGCATCGGATTCTCGACAGTAGAGCTGAATTGATGGAAGCCTTACGGTGAAAATTAGAAGCCCACTATATAGAATGTAGACAGATGAATAAAAACACTTGCATTAATTCCTGAGTTATTTTGATTAATTATTATCATGAAAATGTCTGAATGCGCCATGTATGGAAATAAGTGAAGTCTCTTTATTTTTTTTAATTTTTTTTTTGGTTATTTTTAAGATATTCTTAAATTAAAATCTACCAAATGCATCCACATAGGCAAGTTCTTTCTATGTACCCGATAGACTTTACTTCAATGAATTACCTAGCTAGCTATAGCTAGACTATATGGTGCTGCAGTAAGTGAGGCAAGTTTCTGTGCAACACCATTTTATTTGTTTTCTGCTTTAATGCTCTAGCTAACCAAGTTCCGGTACGCCGTTGACACGCGGTTGATTTATTCATGTTTTGTAGGGCCTTGCCCGTGTTTTCTACATTGATATGATTATTTGACACACATTTCTTTTCTAATGTGTAGTTGAGTTAGAATTACAAAAAAATTAGGAGGCCGGGGCCAATGCATAAAATTTAAAAATTTAAAGACAAATGTAATTTTTTTTTTTAGAAATTTTTTTTTTTTTTTTTAAAAACATGGTAGTTTGTTGAGTATTTTATCAAACTACCATCTTTGTTCCTTTATGACACAGTATGACTTAGATTTTTCAAGATAAATTCGATTTACTACAACTAACGTACCTTATTCAACACATTTGATTGTTTCTTTTTTCTTTTTCACTTTTGATTGAATTTTCGGGGTTTCTTCCATTTCTGTCACAGTATTTATTTGCGAATTCATTTAAAGAAAGTAACTATAAATGCTTTTAGTGACATGAATTTAACCGTGTGGCACTTGAGTGAACTTTAGCTGTTCATGGAAGGTTCAAAGTTTTGCAATGTTTATGATATTGCTTGTGTTCTCAAGAACTTTCCAACCCTAGAAAAACTTTTCATTGATGTAAGTGTACACATTCAACACTCTTGATCATTTGATTTTTTTACACAAAATTTCTTAGTAGCCAAATTGATTTCTTTTCTATAATTGTTTTTTTTTTCTTGATCATTTGAATGAATTCTCTTTTGAAGGTGGGTACAATTGGGTAGCACATCATAAACAACTTTTTGAGCTATATAATGAGTCCATGACTAAGTTTAGATTCAACAAAATAAAGGGTTTCAAGTATCAACACCATGAGATAGAGTTGGTGATCAAATGTCTTCTCCAGTCAACAACATCTTTGGAGACTCTAATTCTAGTCACTACGAAAGGCTACCGTGCAATAGCTTATGATCTTCAATTAGTGATTTTAGATAGCTTCCTTCATAGTTGTAAAACATCCCCCAATGCAGAGATCAAAATGTATCCATAGGACAGGAGTATGATTGACCCCGGTCTGCAAATACATTTTGATCTCTGCATTGGGGGATGTTTTACAACTATGAAGGAAGCTATCTGAAATCACTAATTGAAGATTCTGAGCTGTTGCGCGGTAGCATTTTGCGGTGACTAGAATTAGAGTTTCCAAAGATGTTGCTGACTAGACAAGACATTTGATCACCAACTCTATCTCATGGCGTTGATACTTGCAACCCTTTATTTTGTTGAATCTAAAATTAGTCTTGGGCCCATTATATAGTTCAATAAGTTGCTCATGACGTGCAACCCAATAGTACCCACCTTCAAAAGAGAATTCATTCAAATGATCAAGAAAAAAAAAACAATTATAGAAAAGAAATCAATTTGGATACTAAGAACTTTTGTGTAAAAAAAGCAAATGATCAGGAGTGTTGAATGTGTACACTTACATCAATGAAAAGTTTTTCTAGGGTTGGATAGTTCTTCACTAAAAGCATCTACTTTCTTTAATGAATTCGTAAATAAAGTTTGTGCGACAGAAGACAATGATGAAATTAATTAAACTCGAAAAAGTCAATCAAAATAGAGAAAGGAGAAGAGAAAAAAGCAATCAAATGCATGTGTTGAATAGCCGTTTGATTTTGTTGAACAGTGTACTTGATTAGTTGAAGCAGATCAAATTTATCTTTAAAATTCTAAGTCATATATATACACTATCTTAAAAGAACAAAGTTGAAAAGATTGAAAATGGATATATAACGAAGTCTCGATAAACTACCATGTTTAGTAAAACTCATTTACCTTTTGCGGAGATATATGTCACCTTACTTTATAAGATAAAATTGTCTTGATTTGTCTTCTTAATTGGTTTGTAGGGTTTTGTTCTAACATATACATGCATTTTATTTACTAACCTCAGTTTCATGTATCTTAATTTGCTTTCCATACTCCTATCCTTTATTTTTCTTTTCTTTTCTTTTCAAAGGGTTCTTTACAGTAGAGCTGAATTGAGGGAAGCCTTACAGTGAAAAGAAGCCAACTATATATAGACTGTAGACAGATGAACTTAAATAATTAATTACTATCATGAAAATGTCTCTTTTTTTTATTTTTATTTTTTTATTTTTATAGTTACATAATTTTGATATATATATCACCATTATATTGATAGCATTGTGATGGTAATTAACAAGCAAAAGCATACATGATTTGTAACAAGGAGGCATAAAAACTGGTTTCCTGATCAAATCAAAGAAATATGGAAGAATTGAAAGAAAGATAGAGCACAAAATCCAATTGTAATTAAAAACTAGTTCTGTTTTAGTAAAAGTTTTAAAGGTACAAATACTTAAAAACTAGTTCTGTTTAGAGGCACATCATGTTATTCTTGATATCTCCTTCTTGATCATCAGAACCAGGTCTTGGCGGTATGCGTTGGATCAATCAAACTGCTGTCCAACGGGTACATTTTGATTTCTGCATTGGGCGATGCTTTATAATTATGCAGGTAGTTATCGAAACCCACTAATTCAAGATCCTGAGCTGTTGCGCGGTAGCCTTTTGGGTTGACTAAAATTAGAGTCTCCAAAGATGTTGCTGACTTGAGAAGAAATTTCACTAACTCTATCTCATGGCGTTGATGCTTGAAACCCTTTATTTTGATGACTCTAAGCTTAGTCATGGGCTCATTGTATTGCTCAAAAAGATGCTTATGATGTGCTTCCCAATAGTGCCCACTTTCAAAGGAGAATTCACTCAACTGCAAAGAAACAAATTAAATTATAGAAAATAAATCAATTTGGATATATACTAAGAAATTTTGTGTGTTAAAATAAATAAAATGATTAGGAGTGTTGAATGTGTACACTTACATCAATGAAAAATCTTTCTATGTTTGGACAGTTCTTGAGAACACAAGCAATGTCATAAACATTGCAAAAGGTTGAACCTTCCATGAACAGCTGAAGTTCACTCAAGCGCCACATAATTAAATTCATTTCTCTTAAAGCATCTGTAGTCACTTCCTTTGATGAATTTGCTAATAAACTCTGTGACAGACAAGGAAGAAGAAAGCTCGAACAAGTCAATCAAAAGATAGGAAGAGAAAAAGAAAAAGGCAATCAAATTTGTTGAATAATAGCTATTTTATTTTGTTGAATATTCTACATTAGTTGAAGTAAATTGAAATCGAATTTACCTTGAAAATCTAAGTCATATTATCATAAAGGAACAAAGATGAAAAGAATGAAAGTCAATAAAGAATTCTCGATAAACTACCATGTTCAGCAAAACTCATTACATTTTACTGAGATATATGTTACCAGGGGCGGAGGGGACTGGGGAGGGGTGACTGGCGGGGGACCATGACCTCCCCTTCCCTCAATTTTGTTTTTTAAATAATTTATAAAAATGATGTATTGGTCTTTAAATTTTTAAAATTTTATACATTGGCCCTTCCTAAATTTTTTGTTTTATTGCATTGGCCCTCCCGCAAATAAATTTATGGCTCCGTCCCTACCCGTTACTTACTTTTAGCGAAAATGCTACAAGTATTTTTTAAATTTCAAAAATCCGTTTTTCGTTATTCCAATTGAACTACACATTAGAACAGAAATGTGCACCAAGTGATCAAAACTGAAAATTGATAACGAACTTAAATTAAACTACCACATTTAACAAAACTTATACAGAATAAATTAAACTACCACATTTAGCAAAACGAAAGACATTAATTTTGGGTTAAAAAAAAAAAAGACATGAATTTAATTTCAAACATGACCTTTTAGTGATCATACCTCAAGAAATGCAGCAGTAGTTGTGAGAACAGTGACATGTACGATACCACACAAAAATCTCCCCGCTAGAGGAAATGGACGGCATCGTCTTCTAGGCGAGATATTGAACAACACATCCTTCAGCTGGTAAGCCTTCAAGACTCTGATCCCAATCAGATTTCCACAGTAATGAAATGAACGAAGGGTCAGAGAAACGATCTCAATGTCAACAAGATTAGAGCAGTCTCCAATCTTCAACACCTTGAATTTCTTCAGATTTTCAGCTAAGATCTTCAACTCTTTCAACCCACGAGACTGAGTTATATCAAGATACTCGAGCATCATGCAATGCTTGAAAATAGAATTGATGAATGTTAGGGTGACTATTATTGATTTCTTCAGAACTAGGGTTTTGAAGAAAGCTGAACCTTTGAGGAGTGGTGGAAGATCAACTACATAGAAATATAGTTTCACGATTTTCAAGCTTTCGATGTTGAAAAACTCCGTAGAGATTTCAAATTGAGGAGTTGCATTGAGAAAATTCAGCTCCACCTCCTCGACTTTTTGCTCCGTGGACTTTTCGATCCATTTATTTACATAGCTTTCTACTCCGGTTTGAATGAAATTCAGTCGAAAGGTTCGGATTATTGGACCGGAATGGAGGTTGAAAACACGATCAACCTCCTCTATAAATCTTGATCTCTCCCTCCTGCATTGATCAAACACAAGTATGCTACTGTTCTTCCAAGAGTGTTTGAATCTGGGTGCGAGTATTGACATTTTCGCGGCGATTTTGACAGGCACAAAGGAGAAGATGTTGTCAAGAACATCATCTGGGAGACTGATGTTAAAACTGCGAGCGACACGACGAGGGCCGGAGACAATGTTGAGGCCGAAACTTTCTCTTCACTATCTTCTTTGGTGGACATTGAAGCTGTGAAGTATCCATATCACAAGCAAAAGCGGGTGAGTGAGTGAGGGAGAGAATTTTATATATATATATATATATATATTTTTTGAAAAGAAGAGAGAGGGAGAATGTGGTGGATACAAATGAGAAAGTCTAAGCTAAGTCTCTCTATATATACACATATGTAGAATGAGAAGATAAAAATCATGAGTGGTTTTAGGGTTTTAACATTTCTAGGGGTGGTTTTGTAACTTCTCAGGTTTTCTAAGATTTTCAATATCCAATCACATGTGATTTCATATTACTTAACATGATTTGATTGGACAAATATATATTGTATATACACATCTAGCATCACCGAACACGATATTGGTGATGTAGCAAGTTGTTTTTTTTTTTACTAGGATACCGAGCAAACTTGTTTAGTCATGTGCCAGAAAGGGTAGTGGTGTCGTTTTTCTGCCAAAATTCTACCACTAGTGGTTTTCCCTTTTTAGACAGATTTTTAATTAATTGAATGTATATTTGGTAACGTTTTTTATGGTCAAGACAGAAAATAATCTCCTCTTTTAGTAAATAAATTAAATTTTGTTTACAGGCTATTAAGTGTTAACTATATATTGCCTACTATTTAAAATTGGATATGTATATTCATTAATTTTTTAGTTGGATTTGCTAAAAAGTCATTTAGATTAGTATACTATATATTTTATCACAACATAAATTTATATAAATTTTTAGATTCCTTAACTATAAATAGTCATTAGATTGTTATTTTATTAATGAATTTTTTCAACAACAATTTAGTGTTAGATTTAGAATAAATTCTTTACTAAAAAGATTACTTTTAACCTAAAATAGAGTTTTTGGACGATTAATAAAAAGATGTCACACGACCAAAAACATTAATTGAAATATCAATTAAAATTGATATGGTGAATGATCTGTTAAAGATAAATCACTTGTTATATATTAATATATATTTTTAATTGTGTAGATTTTTTAGTTTCTTCTAGAAGCTCTTTTAGGACTTTTAATTTTTTTTTTTAAATGTCAAAATTAACTTTATAAGGCTTGTGGTGTTGTTGGTTCGGTGGGGTGCTTGGCCTTTTTTCTCTTAAAGTTTCGCCGTTCAAAAAAAAAAAATTAACTTTATAAAAAATTGATAATGACCTCCTCTATCATTAGTGTTTGATTAAAGTTGGCTATTTATCACTTTGAAGGATAATATCACCATTTTACCATATTACCTCTACTTTAATAAAACCATAAATTAAAAATGTTAATAAAAAAAAAAAATGGATATTCATGGTCGATATATGGATGGTGGAGACTGAAGATCAAATGAAAAAATTGAAAAAATTATTTTTGTTAAAAAAAAATACGGATATCCATGGATGGATGGTTGTGAACAATTTTTTAAAATATAGATTTTTCTTTTAAAAAAAGAGGGAACAATAATGTGGTGATATTGTGGGTGGGCATGAGTCAGTTCGGTTTCATGCCAAACCAAACTGACCCAATAAATTTTTAGTTTTCTAGAAATAGAACAGAACGAGACAGATGAATCCTAACAAAATGAGTGGAATTGGACATGTTTTTCTCAGTTTGGATCTGTTTGGTTTCATCAATTTTGGATAAAATAGTTTGAATCAAATAAATAATTTAGCTTTGAACTAATAATATCTTGCAAAACCCTAACGAAACAGACTCAAATAATTAATACACTTACATATTCTAAACATTTTTCTTTTCAATTTCACAAATAAATGTATCATATCAATTTCTACCAAAAAAAAAATCCATATGAAATAAATTTTTAAAAGAAAAGAACAGATCTAGAATAAGAAAAAAAAAAAAAACAAATTTTCCATGAAGTTGAGAGTTATGATCTGGACTAGTGGAGATGTGAAAGTTGCGAAATGGCAAAGAGACGGGAGAGTGAGAGGTGGGTTCGACCGAGATGGTTAGGAGATGGAAAGAGAGGAGAGAAATCAAAGATATAGACATATGATAGAGAGATTGTTGAGAGAATAAAGCATAGAGAAACAAAGATATTGTGGTCAACAGGGATGTAGCTTAGTTGGTAGAGACGAGCTTGAAGTTTGGGTAAATGACTCTCAGATCAACAGCTCGAATCCTACCAATGATGAAAGCTTTCAAAAAAATATATACTCTCGAATTAAGAGATATAAAGATATTGTAGAGAGAGACGATTGAGAGAAAAAAGAAACAAGGATAGAGGAACAAGAAAGAGTTGTGCCGCTGAGTGTGAATTGAGGATTTCATTATATATTTATATATCTATATATATACACACTCTCGATTTCGGTTTTTAATTAGGAACCGAACCGAACCATTTAGGAACTAAACATAAAAATTCAGTTCGGTTCGACCTGGTTCGGTTTTTTTACCTACCCCCATTGTGGCTCAACAGAGGAAGAGTGTGAGCGAAAAGATGTTAGTTCGTAAGGTAATGGTATGGGTGAAGGAAAAACTAGCAAGTGATCATGGCGATGTAAAGTTACTAGAATCGATACACCCTACAAATAGGAATCTTCCATATTCAGAAAGTGAATTAATCTAGTCGAACAAAAAGATAGCTTTTGTGGATTTACAAATCGGTGACATGCGTAATATTAAGATAACTTTTGTGGATTTAGCGATTGGTGACACGTGGAATATTAGAGATGGAAGAAATTTAAATGGGAATGAGATTATTAATGTTGGATTTTTGGTAGAGAATCAGACTAACTGTGTTAGTAAGAGCATCTACAATGCACGAATGACTTGTGAAAAGAGATGTCAAAAAGAGATGTCATCTAAAAAAATGATTCTTCTTATGTGGTTCAGCTGCTTTCTGCTCACTCTGATCAGGTTCCTTGGCATGTTCGTCAGGCCTTGTTGGGGTTTTTGCCCTAAAGCTTGTAGTTTGTAAATGTGAATTGAACAAGAAATAAAAGAAGTAGTTTATTCATTCATTCAAATTGTCTCATACATTTAGAATAACATGTGTACTTAACATCCAAGATTGCCGGATGTAATTTCAAACTGAGTATATGAATGTCATATACAGATGGATTCAGTTTGAAACGAGCAATCTAAAGAGTCCGTAGATAGCAAATAAAACTAGGTACTTTATTTGTGGTCAATCTACAGCTGCGGTCCATTCTGTAATGTACGGTGATCTTATCCTAGATCATTCATATGGAGATATGAGAATGGAGGCACCTTATATGATTTGATCATATAGGACTGGGCCATGATCTATATAAATCTCTCACTAAGATCCGTTAAAAGATGAGATTCATATATATCAACAAATGATGGCTATATATGGGTGATCTTAATCCTGAGTGTCTTATCGACTCCTTCAGGTTAGATCATGGTTTTTGATATACCATGGGTAAGATCGGAGTTGTATTTCCGGTCAATAACTTCGTATGTTGGAATCGCGGTTTGGCTTGTGGCTGGGAAGGTCTGCACACAATAGTGGAATCCACTCATTCTTGTGAGAAGTATATAGTAGTTCCCTTAAGGGTTGATTCAGAGCTTGAACAATATGAGCGCTCTCCTAATTCCGTAAGGAATGTAGGATTTATTGTTCATTAGAGAATCAATGGTACTTAATGGAAAGATATAATTAGAGGGGTATAACGGACATTATGATCCAGCTCTAATTATGAACTACCTGTGGAGGATTATACCATATGTAATAGCTATATCGATGGACACCAAGAATTATTGGTTTGTGTAAAAACGTCTACAGTTGAGAGAATGCAACTTCGGGTTTTTAGTGGAATAACACCGAAGTTAATAATCATGAAATATTAATTAAAGAGTTTAATTATTTATTTCTAAGGATTATTGGAGCTCAAAATACTGTGGGTCCATTAGGTCCCCTTGCTAGCCCTATCGATTTAGGTAACAAGGGTCACGGTTAATTAATTAGATTGTCCAATTAATTATGTTACAAAAGTGACACGTGTCTATTCGGAAATTAATTGAATAATGTGATTATTCAATTAATGAATATTAATGATTATGTTAATTAAATAATTAGATTATTTAATTGTGTAATTAATCACGAGATGGAGGGTATTGATTGATATTTAATTTTGAATGAAGAAAAAAAATAATTTGATTATTTTATTTTCATTTAATTAAATATTTAAATTTGAATTTAAAAGAGTTTTGAATTCAAATTAAATCAAATAAATTAATTAATATCTTTAAAAGATATTCGATATCTAAAAAGATTTTATTAATTAGTTTAAGTTTAAATATATATATATATATATATATGTTATTTTAAAAGATTGATTGAATAGTTGTATCTGATACATAAAAAAACAATAACACAAAAGAAGAAAAACCAAGGGGTGCGGCCAAACTTAAAAACAAAAAGGAAATTGGTGTTTTAAAAGTTGAGTGGCCGAATCATCATACACAAAAAGAACAAATGTTGTGCTTTTGTGTGTTCTTCT
The DNA here is from genome assembly GCA_954870605.1 of Acer campestre. Taxonomy (NCBI): domain Eukaryota; kingdom Viridiplantae; phylum Streptophyta; class Magnoliopsida; order Sapindales; family Sapindaceae; genus Acer; species Acer campestre. The sequence goes on from OX940809.1 coordinate 6,171,926, forward strand.
TCTACCTCTGTTCTTGTTCCTGAGTACCGTGACGCGCCCACACGCCGTTACCAGTTCCGGGTCATAGCGAGGAAGATCAAGTGGTTCAAATCAGGAGCAGATCGTATTAAAGTGAAGAAACCTCCTACGCTGGTATGAAATAGTTTTCATCTCCTTATTGTTTTCGATTATTACTATACAAATAGATTTACTTGATGATTGCTTTTAAAAATTTTAAAAATCTTTCCGCTGCGCAATCTGTAACCCTAGGTTCTTACAGGCCTGGCATAGGTGCCTTTGTCAGATTACTCATATGGATTTCCAAGTTTCTCATATTTTTAGGGAAGTTAATCAGGTGACGGATGCTCTCTCTAAGCATGTTTTGGGTTTGAAGGTCTCTTTATGGTGGTCTTCTACTCCGACTTTGTGCTCTTCTTTGGTTGGCAATGATTACATGGGCAGAGAGTCTTTTCATTTTCATTAAATGTTTCTTTTTCGCTTTTGTTATGGCATGCGTGCCTTTTTCTTTTTGTTGTTGGGTATGTGCACCCTTGACGTTTTTTGCTTGACTATTTGTTTTTCCTTGTTTTTCCTTTTCTTTTCTTATATATTTATATAGATACTGCCTAGAGGTTTTTCAGCATATGATCTTCTGTGATACTTTTTCCCCTTAAGTCAGTCCAATTTTAGAAAAATGTAAGATTAATTGATATTATGTTACTAAATCTTTCTCCAATACAGCTCTGCATATTCAATCTCAAGCTGACGTGGCAAAAAAAATAAATAATGGACATGTCATTAATTTTGTGTTTTTTTTTTTTAGACAAGTATTGGAGACCAAATTTTGAGTTTTTGTTTATTTTTATGTTACATGAGAAACAAGTCTCTTGATATTGTTGTCAGGTCAACGATTATTGGTATGCAAACCACTTTTACAATAGATATGCTCTAAGGATATGAGTTTAGAAGAAAATAGATGATTCCAAGAAATTTCTATGTATGACAAATGTTGACAGAATGGAGACCGAGAAGGATAAAATTTGTTATGATACATTTATACTTCTAATGATTGTGAACGGTTTGTTTTGGAAAGCAATATATTAAATTCTTATAATATGGGAGATCAATGTCAGTTTTACGATAAAGTTATTTTTATGTGTAAAAAAATAAACCTTAGTGACATTAGTGTAATTTGCTCATTTTTTTTATTTATTTTTTTTTTAGAAAAAAGAGTTGAAATTGCTCTCTTCAAGGCAGAGAAAACCCTTCTTGACGACTTTGTATTCGTATACGGGGATTGATATTGGCAGGTCTCGTAGGTCCCAGTTTCACAGTCAATTTAAAGAAAAAAATATTAATAAAACAAAAGAAGTTCAGTTCTGAAACCAAAGTACAAAACAAAGGCCTTGCTTCAACTTCAACTACAACTACAACTACACACTCCCACTGTACACTTTATTACAGCCGAAAATGCCGCCAAAACCCCCCACAACCACCGCCAAAACCCTACTTCTTCTACGGCCACAGCAAGCCCTCCCAAAACAGACCCACTGTCTACGGTGGCTTCTTCTCCAACCGCTACTCACCCAGACCCCAAATCTCAGACTAACCAACCAGAGCCCATATTAGACCTCCAAAAATGGGACCCCCACTACCTCCCTTCCCAAAATCGACCACCGCGATCCCAAACCGTGTCTCTCTCACAATCGCAGCGCCTCTACCCCATCGCCCGCTTCATCGTCGACTCATTCCGGAAGAGCTAGAGCGGTTGGGGCCCGGAAGTCGTGACCCAGCTCAACAAACTCCACCGCGTGACGCCGGAACTCGTGGCGGAGGTGCTCAAAGTCGAAAACAACCCCGTCCTCGCCTCCCGGTTCTTCCACTGGGCCGGCAAGCAGAAGGGTTTCCGCCACACTTTTGCTTCCTACAATGCATTGACCTATTTCTTGAATCGAAACAAATTGTTTTGCGCCGCGGACCAGGTCCGCGAGTTGATGGACTCCCAAGGTACGCCACCCACCGAAAAGCAATTTGAGATTTTGATCAGAATGCATGCTGATTGTGGTAGAGGACTTAGAGTTAACTATGTGTATCGAAAAATGAAGAAATTTGGACTCGTGCCCAGTGTATTTTTGTATAATAGGATCATGGACGCTTTAGTTAAAACTTAAAACCAATTATCTAGATTTAGCATTATCGGTTTATGATGATTTTAAAGCACACGAATTGGTCGAGGAGAGCATTACTTACATGATATTGATCAAGGGATTGTGTAAAGAGGGAAAATTTGAGGAAATGTTTGAGCTTTTAGGGAAAATGAGGGATAATTTATGTAAACCGGATGTGTTTGCGTACACAGCGATGATTAAGGTGTTAGTTTCGGAGGGGAATTTGGATGCTTGTTGTCGTGTGTGGGATGAAATGAGAAAAGATATGGTGGAGCCGGATGTGATGGCATATGTAATATTGATCATGGGGTTGTGTAAAGGAGGGAAAGTGGAGAGAGGGTATGAGTTGTTCTGGGAAATGAAAGAGAAGGGGATTTCAATCGACAGGGCAATTTTACGGAGTTTTGGTTGTTGGGAAGGCATGTGACTTGTTGAAGGATTTGATGGATTCAGGGTACAGGGCTGATTTGGGGATATGTAATTCTATTATTGGAGGATTGTTTAGCGTGAAGCATGTTTATAAGGCTTACAAGCTTTTTGAAGTTACGGTTCAAGATGGTCTTGAGCTGAACTTTGCTACTGTGAATCCCATGCTGGTTTGTTATGTGGAAATGGGGAGAATGAACGATTTCCGTAAGTTGCTTGAGCAAATGAAGAAGTTGAAATTTTTTGTGGTTGATGATCTTGAGAAGTTTTTAGAGTTTGTGGTTAGGAAGGAGGAAAGAATTATGATGGCTTTGGAAGTGTTTGAAGAAATAAAAGGGAAAGGTTTTAGTATCGTTGCAATATACAATATACTAACGGGAGCTTTCCACAAGATTGGGGATGTGCAAAAGGCATTATCACTCTACGGTGAAATGAAGGATCTGAATTTGGAACTTGATTCGTCAACTTATAGTTTTGCAATTCAGTGTTTTGTTGAAAATGAGGATATCCAGGAGGCTTGTTCATGTCATAATAAAATAATCGAGATGTCTCATGTTCCTTCTGTTGCTGCTTATTCTTCTCTGGCTAAAGGGCTATGCAAAACTGGAGAGATTGATGCAGCTATGATGTTAGTTCGTGATTGCTTACGTTGCAAGTGGGCCCATAAAATTCAAGTACACCCTTACTATTCTCCATGTCTGTAGATCAGGTGATGTGGAAAAGGTGATTGAAGTGCTAAATGAGATGATGCAAGAAGGTTGCCGTCCTGATGAAGTTATATGTTCTGCTATAATCTCTGGTATGTGCAAGTATGGAACATTGGAAGAGGCAAGGAAAGTTTTCACAAATTTGAGAGAGCGGCAGAGCGCAAACTTCTAAGGGAAGCCAGTACAATCGTATATGATGAAATATTAATTGAACATATGAAGAAAGAAGACAGCAGACTTGGTGCTATCGGGATTGAAGTTTTTTGGTCTGGAATCCAATTAAAAGCAAAGGGTTGAACGCTGCTTCCGCATTGAAATTGTATCGGCTATAGCCAGGTGTCATTTTTCAATATTTCCACATTTGGATGTGCTGCAAACCTTGTGTATATAATTAACAGTGACCTGTTTTAGTAAGTCCAACCTGTATGCTCTGCTAACTCTGGCATGAATAATTATCCAACATTGGAAGGGGCAAGGAAAGTTATCACAAATTTGAGATTTGAGAGGTTGCAAACTAAAAAAAATATCGGTGCTATCATGATTGAACTTTATCAGTATGTATTCGATGTTGAGAGCGAAGGGTTGTATCGTGTATGATGTATGCTGCTTGCTGTCTGGTGGAAGTGATAAACCAGGTACTGGCATTTTAATTGCTTCGCTTCTATACTCACTAAGTGTTTCAAATAGCAATAATTTTATGTAACCTTAATGTAGTACGGATCAACTTTGTGGGGGAAGCAGTTGGATGCAAATATCCTCAAGCCAGCAAATGGTACTGAAGCACATTCATAATTGCTGCATATGTTAGAGTAGTGTAAAATGAAGGAGATTAACTACCAGAAAAATGAGCTGGGTTTGAAAGATTATTTTGGGAGGGAGATGTCTAACAAAGTTGAAAGTTGGAGACCAAAGACTACATTCAACTTGTTTGTTGTTGAATGATGAAGGTTTCAGGTAATAGTCTCTCCTATCCCTATAAGAGGCATGTGAGGAATGGGCAAGATGGCTCTAGTTGAATATAATTGGGTGGGACATGCATATCGTATCATTATAATGATAAATTTTGACCGCTTTGTACTTTTTTATTATTATAATTAATTGCATTTTATTTTTTATGTTTTATCTGAATTTTTTTATCCAATCCTTTTGATTTTTATTCGAAATTCAAACGTCTATTTTATTAAATTCATAAAGCATAATCAAAGATAAAAGAAAATCTCACTTGATATGAAACAAGTATATTTACATCTTTTTATTTTTTTTTAACAAGAGATTGATTATTTGTGATATGCTGAGTTAGTAATTGAAGTATAAATTCAAAAGAGACCAACATATAGACAAGATTTTCTTTTTTAGTAGGATCTATAATGTGAAAATTGAAAACTTAAGAGAGTAGTAGTTTGCCAAACGAAAATGATGAGATATAAGATGTAAATTGTTATGTGACGTATCTTTCATTCACTCATGTCTTATGGTATGTAAACTACTACTCTCATCATTACATGGCGAAGTAAGAAGCAGTTATGATTGTGCGATTCGCCAGTTATGATGAGAGTAGTAGTAAATATGATTGTGCGATTCGCCAATCATATTACATGAGAGTAGTTGTTAGAAGTAGTGCTGAGGCTGAATTCCGGGCTATGGCCCTTAGTATATCTGAAGGAATGTGGCTGAAAAGATTACTTGAAGAATTAAAAATTTCGACCAAGGAGTCAATGAAGATGTTCTGTGATAATCAGGCAGCAATAAGTATTGCAAAGAACCTGGTCCATCATGAAAGAACTAAGCATGTGGAAATTGATCGTCACTTCATCAAAGAGAAGATCGAGGAAGCTATAATCAAGATGATCTACACTCCTACATGTCTTCAGATTGCAGATATTCTTACTAAAGCTCTTCCAAGAACTAGTTTTGAAACTTTGATCACCAAGCTAGGAATGATTGACATCTATGCCCCCAGCTTGAGGGGGAGTGTGGAAATCAGATCTTATGATCTCTTATTTTAATTAAGTTTTCTTTCTTTGGTTAAGTTTTAGTTTAGGAAAGTTTTGATTTGCTAGTTTCCTGGTTTGTCAGGATTATTTTTTCCTTTTTTGTTTCCCCTAGAATCAAGGAGAATTAATGACAGAAATGCTGTCATTCTTCTCCTATAAATATATTGTATTCAACTTTCTTTAGAATCAAGTTAATAAAAAGAAGTTTCTTTCTCTATCTTCAGTAGATACTTGCATTACCTGCATTGTGTTTCATTGTTTTCTAAATCAGTTATCTGTTTCATTAATTGTTTTCTTCATTTAGATAAGCTGCATATACTAGGATAGCATCCCATTAAACTGTCCTTGTGCAATGATTGCTCACATTAAACTGTCCTTGTGCAATGATTGCTCAAGTAGATTTTTTATTGGTCTCTTGCCTGGGTTTGGAGAATGCTAGCAAGATCTTTATCATTTTCTGATGGTTCAAACACAAGTTCTCTTGATAGGATTTTCCTCCTTCTCTTCTTCAGTCTATTGTGAAACTAGAAGTGTGAGTGATGTGATGAATGATGATATGGAGAGAGAAAAATAGGGCCAAAAGACATCGGCTGGTGCAATCCCTTATATATCCATTATGGATATATTAATTCACCATAGTAATTCATTATTTATAATGTAATGTTAGGAATCCTGACATTAATCAAACTTAGATCCCAACATGTGACCTGCCAATTTTATTCTATTGACATGTAAATGTAACCCTTGCCAGTCTGCTTTGAAACCTGATAGCTTTCTAATGTATGTTCAATAATGTTCATAGTTCCCTGTTCTTTCCACTTTGGACTGTTTTTGATAGGGAAAATGCTGAGTCTGAAAGTATTGTGTAGTAACTTTCTTCCATTTAGTTCAGCCTTAGCAGAATTATTGGGCAAAATAGAAAAAACTAAAAACAATCTTCGGTCAATCACATGTGCACTTAAAATATCATTAAAAAACACTAATAATATAGTTGGCATCCCTTTTGGAAAGACACTCCTTTATAATTGATGTGTGGCTTGATCGATAACCTCCTAGTGCCAGAATCCATGTCTGATATGCTTAGAAGTCAGAATATGTGCTCACCATTGAAGTCTATGGTGAGGTAACAGGTGCTCTTTTCCATGAGAAACAGAGAGAAAAGTAGAGAACCTATTTCCATAAAAGATCAAAGTTTTTGAGATGGTGGATCAATCAGAACCTCAATAATTAGCTTTCCTATTCACACAATAATTTTCTCAACACGACAACACCCCATATAAATAATTACCCGCAAGGCCGCAAAAGACTTTTTCAAAGATACTTTATCCATAGATTGGTGCCTTTGTTACAATGACAAGTTCTGGTGTTTCAACCATTTATTGAGTTTGAGAAATGATGATGCATGATGACATCAACTCAACATCACTTTCTTTGGGTCCCCACCATGTTTAGATTTTTTTTTTCATAGTCAATTGCTTTTTTTTTGCTTTCACACAATTTAATTACTATTCTAGAGAAACCCTTGGGGGACCATTTGGTGAAGTATCTGTTCTATTTTGAACGATAAGCACAATCAATATACGTCCAGTATTTTTCATCTATATTCCTCACGAGAATCACAGAGCCAAGATTTTTCCCTTTCTTTTTTCGGTTTTTGTTTGACACGTAATCATTCATTGGTGGTACCAGCTAATTTAATTGGTAAGATTTTAAAGGTCAGGATCGAATACGACTAGCACCAAAGTTCGTCTACTATGTTTTCACCTCATAAGAATCACATAGTCAATATTTTCCATTTACTTTTGGTTTTTGTTTGAACGTATCACTTCTTTTATTTTGTGTTTTCATCAGTTGTTTATCCTTTAAAACACGCCAGTTGACTTGGAAACTGACAGCAAAGACTTGTACAAAACATATCGACAGAACTACAAGATGAGGTATACATGAAAATCACATATGTGAAGTGCATGGAAAGTTACTTGATTGGTCGGTAATGACTAATCACAACTCCCCTTCCCTGTTTACCAAGTAATAGATAGACTTGACTCATTGACTCTTCAATAACTATAACATTTAAAATTCAACTATAAAATTTAAATTTGTTTTCTTGTTAAACTTTCTTTAAAAAAAAATACAATTCATACATAAAAATATTTTATTAATCACAAATCATTGCGCATTAATAAAGTAACTTTTCATACTCTTCACATTTGTGATTTCCATGTATACACCATCTTGTAGTTCTGTCACTCTGTTTCTACAAGTCTTTGCAACTATGTTTTCAAGTTGATTGGCGTGTTTTAAGGTATTAACAACTGAAGGTATTGAGAAGAAATCAGTCAATAAAAGAAGGAATGATGAGAGTAGTAGTAAATATGATTGTGAGATTCGCCAGTTATGTCATATGGTGTTATGTGAAATGAAATGAATGTGCGGTTTACAACGGGTACATTGTAGTTTTATCAAAAGGCAGAGAAAAACATTTTTCCATCATTTCCTTGCACTCTTCAAAAAGCAAAGAAAGCATTCACACTTTATGAGTCCAGCAAATGGAGGTCACTTTCAACAGTTTGTGAATGCTAGCACAAGCCACACCAGTCAATAATGGAGTGCTATTATCTTGATTTTCTTTATGAAAAGCAAAGGATCATTAGTCATTTTCATTCACTCTAATGACTTTATTAAAAGCAAAGGAAGGTTCATTAGTCATTTTCTAACGCTGCAATATGTGAACGTTAACAGGAAGGTTCACGTGGTATGTTTTATTAAATTGTGACCACTCTTTCATCTTTCTATGCCTCCCTTATCTTTTATTTTGGGGTGCGGATATTGTCACAATAAAATTTATTAGTACACTAATTTTTATAAATATATCCATATCTAAAATTTAAAAAATAAATATTACTATAAGCATCCATCATAATATTAATAGTATTCTCATTGAAATGAATATATTCATTTAATATATTATTTATAAACCCTCTTAAATTATTAACACACCCAATTTATAAAAAAAAAAAAAAAAAAAAAAAAAAATCATATTATTTTTTGAATCAAATCCTCTTTTAATGACGATTCAGTTTTCTTTTGAAAATATCTCGAATATAGAAGTCTTATGAAAGGGAATATATGGAATTGAATTGTATACAGGGACAAAGGATTTTCAATATGAAATTCTTTTATTTATACAGCTATCTTGAAAAGAAAAAAAGAAAAAAGAAAAAAAACTTAATTTACATCTACGGCTATCTTAAAAAAAAACACTTATTGATGTCTACAGCTATCTTTTGTTTATTGACAGAGATCATAACTATACATAAAAAGAAAGACAAATATATATATGATAATCATGTGATGAAGCAAAAGTTTAATACTTGAAATAAAATTAAAGTTAATTAGAGTTTATCATAAAAATTAAGGTTTATTATATAGCTGTGTTTTTATAAATAATTTTTTTTTTTAATAAAGTATGGGTGATAATAGTTTTATGGATGATAATATCGGCACCCTTTATTTTTAATTTTTGACTTGATTTTATTTGTACGAATATTTACACCCATAAAACTTATTAATACACTCATTTTTAAAAGTGTACTCATATCTAAAATTTTAAAAATAAAATGTTACTATAAGCACCCATCGTAATGCCAATAGTACCATCATTGGAATAAATATATTCATTTTAATACATATTATTTATAAACACTGATCTTAAATTATTATCATATCTAATTTATAAAACAAACAAAAAAAATCATACTATAATCATCTTTTAATGATAGTCCAATTTACTTTTAAAAATATCTCGAATGTGTGAGCCTTATAAAAGGGAATATGTGTAACCGTATATGAGGTCAAGAGATTTTCAATATGGAATTTTCTTATTTATATAGTTATCTTTAAAAAAATAAAATAAATAAAAATTGTTAACCATTTGAAGTAATTAAGTTGATGAAATGTTTATTAGGTAACTGTTATGGGTTAATTAAATAAATTGTAAATGTTACAATATTGAATATTGAGAAAGTGTAGACGTGGGCCAATGAGAGGAGCAGAGAGAGTGTTAGGACACGTTTATAGAAGTAAGTGGTCGGAGGGATGAGGTTGAATCTTGCTTCAATCTCATCTCTATATTTTGTGGATGTGAGTACGTGGCACTGACGAAACAGTTGCGTCCCACCATATGTCGGGTAACCCTTATCCATAACTCCCTCTTGTCATAACCACGTGAAGCAGAAGATTGCTCATTCAACCACTCCGACACGTGGTCGTATGATTTCCAATTCCGGTGAAAACATGTAGGACCCACTTATTAAATACGCCCCAATGGGTCTCCGTCTTCCACGAAAGGATATTTTTGTACTCGCAATTGTACTCGCTCCCTCTGCCTAGTTTGAATTAGATATATATATATATATGTAATTTATTATTTTTATTTATTTATTTATTTTCCTCATAATATGTGACAAAATGAATAAAATAGCGACATCTAAATGCCTTCAAAAGAGGGACACTCATTTTTGTGGAATATACATTATATTTACACCATCCTTTTTTACCCTTTTTCATAATTTTTGGATTAACGGATTCTAATTTAATTAGTTATTAGATTGAATGATCATACCCAACCCTTAGCACCGTGTTTAATAGTCCAATCTGATCCAATTAGGATATTAAACATGAAAGTCCACCTTATGATTGGATTTTTCTTTTTAAGTAGTTCAATTTAATCCGATCACAATATAAAACATGGAAGTCGTTTTTTTCTTTTTAAAAAAAAATTCTTAGAAAATTATTTTCAACATTTTTTATCCCTTTATATAATTTAGGTTATTATTATTTCTTTTACGATATTTATTAATCCGGGACCAGTTTTTTTTGTAACCTAAAGCTTTGTTATAATTTAGGTCAGCAATTGATGTTCTTTTTTACTTTTTTTATATAAATAATTGATATTCTAAGTGGAAGTTTTACGGATTTAGTGGAAGTTTTATGGGTCAAACCATATGACACACATGATTTATTTATTTTTATTTTTAAAAGAATATGATACATATGAACTTATACAACTTTACTCTCCCTCACGGTCTCACCACCCTCTTAATGTAATAATAATTCAAGATTCGATTCCCATCACTTAAATAAAAATCTGAAGCTCCTTCTCTTCTATCGAAAATACAGAGCTCCAGCGTTATAAAAGCATAGGCTACTTTATTAAATTCATAAACATAAACAAAGACATGAGAAAATTTAAACAAATTGTTATGTTTGAAGTTAGTAATTGAAATATTAAATTCAAAAAGATCAAAACGTAGATGGGATTTCCTTTTTTTAGTGGATCAATAATGTGAAAACTTGTGAGAGAAGTGATTTACGAAGAGATGTAAATTTTGTATGACTTTACATTTTTCATTCACATTAAGAGTATGGAAGTAAATATAATTGGAAGATTGACTAGTTAGGTAATATGGCGTGATAAGAAGTGAAACACTAAAGTTGTTTTTGTTTTTCTTTTTGGAACTAAGGTAAGTTACAATTGCTACATTGTAGTTTTATCTAAAAGCAAAGATAATTATTTCCATTATTTCCATTATTTCCTTGGACTTTTATAAAAGCAAAGAAAACTTACACTTTATAACTCTAGAAATTTCGAGGAAGGCTCATCAAGACATTAGTCATTTTTCCATCAAAAAAAAAAAAAAAGACATTAGTCATTTTCAATACTTAGCATACAGTATGTGAATGCTAGAACAGGCCACATTAGTCAATAATGGAGTGCTATTTTGTCTTGGAATAGGAGTTTGGTGTTGGGTTTAGTAGATGCTCTAAGCCCATCTCTAATGCAACATTATATTAGTGTAAACACATTATCTTAATGTAAATAATTACTCCAATATAACATTATATTCCAAATTCCAAGATAAATTTAGGCTATGTTTGGAATTGCTTTGTTTAAATTATAATTTGCTTATAGCTTAACTTAAGAAATAATCAACTTAAGAAAAAAATAGGTTGGTGTTTGGCAAACCAAATTTTAAAATTGCTTAACTTTTGAAATGATGGAAAATGTAATGAACAAAATGACTAAAATAGACATCAATAAATATTATAAATATGAAGCATATAAAAAGAAATAAATAACATAACAAATTTAAACAGAAAAAAAAAAAAATGATGACTGAGGCAACTCAGTTCATAATTGAAAGTTAAAGCACAACAAAACAAAATCTGACTGAGTCAACTCAGGTTCCTCCGCCGAGTCAACTCGTTCCCTTTCTTCACCAACACACTCAACATCAACCTCTGCAAACTCCGGCGACGACACTCCAATTCCGCCTCCGTCTCCAGCTCCACCGAGGTCGTCATCAGCCTCCTTCACGTGCCACTGATATTCTCTCCCACGCAGGCGACAAACAAGAATTTGAAATCGCGAGATTCCGTCACCGATTCATTACATCATGGAGGAGGCTTTCAGCCTTTTTCGAGATTCCGTCGAAGTCGTTGGAGCAGAATCAGCCTTTGCGACGGATTCGCGATGGAATCGCAATTGGATTCACGTCTAAGTTCTCCTCAACGGAATCGTCGAAGCAGAACCAGCCTTTGCAACGAATTCGCGATGGAGTCGCAATTGGATTCGCGTCGAAGTTCTCCTCCATTCTTGCCTCCTCCGCGGCCGGATGAGCTAGCTTCCTCCGGCAACTTAGTAGCCGGAGATGCTGGTCCTCCTTCGGCATCACTTTCCGGCGGTGGCCACCATACCCATTTTTAGTTTTTTAAATTTTAATTTATTTTTTCTTTAAGAAATTTTAAATTTTTTACCTTTTACTTTTTTATTATATTATTATTAAATATAAGGGTAATATTGTCTTTTAATAAAATAATGAGGGTATTCTAGACATTGCATAAGTAATACGCTAGTTTCTGCTTCAAAAAGCAACCCCCACTCAACTTCTCAGAAGCTGCTTATAGAAGGAGTAAATTGTAAAATAAGTTGCTTTTGAGAAATTTACCAAACACATGTTTGCTCAAAACTTGAGAAATAAGTGATTATTTCTCAAGTAAAAGCAATCCCAAACATAGCCTTAGTGTTGTTGTGAATAGTGCTCCACTTAATTTAATGGATCACTATTCACACTAACACTATTTTTTTTATTTATTGAAATGTCAAAGCAATACTAAGTTGTTTTATTACAATTCCTAATTTAACCCTCCCACACTTATTTATAATAATATTTATTTCAAAAATTATATCGTTGGAAAGATCTCGTCTAGATCTTTAAAATGACATCAATATTAATACATATAGATTTAAATTAATTTTTTACTTATTAATTATGCATTTAATTAATGATAAATTTTTATATTAACTTAATTTAGTGCAATTAAAGAAATGAAAAAATACTTATAAAAAAATAATTAATCATTTTTGTTTAACTTAATAGAAATTAATTAGTATTGTATAAAGTTTTATTGAAAGAATATTCTTGTAAAGATGCTTTTTTACATAAAAATGGTGTTGGGTGTATTAGAGTGGGAAAAAATAGTGTAAGAATATTCCCATAAGATTTTCTTTTTAAACTATCTTAATGTAATTTTTAATGCTCTCCATTAGAGATAAGTATATAAATTAAATTGTTTGATTTTCTTTTATTCTCGATCAGGGTTGTAGTAGGTGATAAGCGTCAATCGTACGATAGGTGCCAAGTGCCAACTAGGTGACACCATGACAGACAAGCTTTTTATTTTTTTTCTCATCCGTCCAGTGCTTCCTTTATCTGCTTTCCTATTTTTATTTTTTATAACTTTTAATTTCTTTTTTTTGGTGACAGCACCACTATCATTTATTGACACTACCGTTTTGACTTTATTTCTCAATTAATTTAACGTGTCCATACAGCACATCATCACTCACATCACCCATCATCTTCTCAATTAACGCGTCCATTCATTTCTCTCTCATTTCAACACGGCCAAGACTGGTGCAAATAATGCATTCACCTGACCATAAAATATAGGGTTAATAGCACCAGTACCCCCTGAACATATAGCAAAATCGCATAGTGCCCCCTGAATTAAAAATCCTGGCATTAAACCCCTCAAACTCCCATAAATTGGCAAAAATGGACGGAAGAGGGACGGACGTCAAAGGAAAATTACATTTACATACCCTGATTTTATGTATAATTGCATTAAAACTGGAAATATATAATAATATCACACAAACACCCTTTGAATTATTTAACTAATGTCTAAAAATAATATATTAATAATTTTTAATAATAAAAATAATAATAATAACAATTAAAAAAAGATGAATCTCCACCATCCATCTTTGAGATGGACGGTGGAGATATTTTTATTTTATATTTTATTTAATGTTAATAATAAAAAAAAAATTAAAAAAATTATTAAAAAAAAAAAAAAAAGGATCTCCACAGATTTTGTTTTTTTCCCAGTTTCAAACCTAGATTTTTAAAATTTTTCTTCTCCAGTTTAAGTTTCTTTTCAAGTTTCAGATTTGCAAGAACCCCATCACATCATCATCCTCTCCAAAAACCCACCCCCTCCAAATAATTATATTAATTTTAAAGAAAAATTAAATAAGTAAAAAATTTTGCTGTGTATCTGAGTTCATGTCCAAATTGTTGCTGTGTGTCTAAGTTCATGAATGGACTTGGAACTGGTAACTCTAAATTCATCATTCTTGCAGTGTGTCAATAGAAATTGCTTGTAATTGTTTTTCATGTTTGTAATTTCTTTCTAGGTAGTAATTCTTTTTCTTTGTTTTCATTTTACACACAGCAAGAACAAAATGATACATTTGTTCCCATGGAACTGGGTATTCCCAGCAAGCAGCCTACCAAATCCATTTAATCTGAAAATGAACTTATGAACCCACCACCACACAAATCGTCCAAACACCCTCTCCAAATCCGTTCATCTATTTTCTAACATCATCATCAACACACCTGCATGGAGATCAATTAACAAAAAAATTTATAAAAAAAATTATTGATCTGGTGAACCAAATTAAACCCAGACCGAAACCCAGAACCTTCACTAACCAAAACCCATAACCATCACCGATCACCATCAATCCAAAAACGAACCTTCACCCCAAAGCCACCATTGAATTGAATCAAACCCCAGAACCCAGAACCATCACCGATCACTATCGAAACCAGATCGACAACCAAAAGAAAATCAATCCAAAAATCTTTTTAAAAAAATCACCAAACCAAACCCTTTCAACCCACAAACAGCCATCGCCACCATCAACCACCCACTGTCAACCACCCGAACCTGAGAAAGAAGAAGAAGAAGAAATAGAACGAGAAAGAAGAGATTGGCACCACCGAATCAAACCCAATGTTTAGAGAGAGGGATTCACGAGAGGTTTTAGAGAGAGAGAGAGAGAGAGGGATTCACGGTAGATAGATTGAAGGTGTGTGGATTCGCGAGAGGAGGGTTGCTAGGGTTTTGGTGTCTAGGCGGCGGCGGCGGCTGTGTGGTGGTGGTGTTAGGGTTTTGAGATGATGGTGGAAGATGAAGATGATTGATGATTGCCGAGTGAGATGATGGTGGAAGATGAATAGATTGTTTACATTATATAAATATATATATATATTTTTTAAAGTTTATTATTTTTAAAGTTTATTAGTATTAATAATAATATTATTATTATTATTATGTTATTAGTACGAATTTTTTTAAAATTTTAATTTTTGTTAGGGTTGATTTATTTTTTATTTTTTAATTATTTAATTTAATTTAATTTATTAATTTAAATGCATTTAATATATTAATATATGAATATTATTATTTTTTTTATTTATGTTTTTTGAAGTACAATTAATTTTTTTTTCACATTATAAAATTCTAAAATTACCAATTTTACCCCTGACTATAGGGTGTTTGTGTGATACTATTATATTTTTCCAGTTTTAATGCAATTATACATAAAATCAAGGTGTGTAAATGTAATTTCTTTTGACGTCCGTCCCTCTTCCATCCATTTTTGCCAATTTATGAGAGTTTGAGGGGTTTAATGCCAGGATTTTTAATTCAGGGGGCACTATGCGATTTCGCTATATGTTCAGGGGGCACTGGTACTATTAACCCTAAAATATATGTAAAAAAAATTATCATCATATATTTGATAACTTGGCATCCCTCCCTCGATTATTATCCCATATTGTGCTGTATGGACACGTTAATTAATTATCATTATTTTATAATTATTTTTCCTACTTACAAAACTAATATTCAATCTCTTTAAAAAAAAAAAATCAATATTAAATCTCTTCCAAAAAAAAATTCAATATTTATTTTGTGTATCACGATTCATTAGTTGATAAAATATATATAATCAAATGAAATTATCCGATAATTATATGATGATAATTAATAAATTAAAATAAATTTCCTAAGCACTGGACTGCTGCCCGAGTGACGTCTACGTTAACTAGATCAAAATTTATGTGTACCAGATCAAAATTATAAATCTATTTTAGCATGTGCAATTATAAAAATAAGAAAATACATACAAGAGTGAATTAAAGAAAGATATTTGCTTGCACAGTTGCACTTTTGAAAAAGCAAAGAAAGCATAATAATAAAACCACCATTGCAATTTTACTTTTCAAAAAGCAAAGAAATTATTCACAACTCGACAGTCGAAAAAAAAAAACACTACAGAGCAAACAAAAATGGAGTTCTTCTTTTCCTTTTGTTGTGATTTGTGATTGTGTTTTCTTTCTCCTTCTTTGTCACCCTCCAAACACCAAACCATTCCTGTGAATCAACCGGCCATTACTAATTTACTACGTATTTGTTCCTAGAAGCAAAGAAACCATGTCTTTCATAGGAGAGGCCATTGCTACTGCTGCCATTGATGTTCTGTTCATGAAGTTGGCTTCAACCAAACTACTTCAGTTTGCAAGCCGAGAGAACATCCATGCTGATCTCAAGAAGTGGGAGAACAAATTGCTGAAGATTAAAGCAGTTCTTAATGATGCAGCGGAGAAGCAATTGGAGAGCCTGTTAGTAAGGTACTGGCTCACTGATCTTAAGAACTTGGCTTACGACGTGGAGGACATACTGGACGAGTTTGCAACTGAAGCTTTGAAGAGGGAGTTGTTGGATCAATCTCAAGCCAGCACAAGTAAGGTTCGAAAGCTCGTTCCTTCTTGCTTTACTGCTTTGAGTCCACAATCTATTAAGTTCAATTTCAAGATGGCGTCCCAAATAAAGAAGATTACTGACAGATTAGAAGAGATTGTAAAACAAAAAAATTCCCTGGAATTGAAAGAGATCCCCGGAGAGAAGTCTTCCAAAGTTAAATATCAAAGCTCACCTGCAAGTACCTCTCTTCATGATCCTTACATTTGTGGTAGGGAAAATGATAAGAAAGCAATAATTGATATGTTATTCAAGGATGAAGGCACTAGTACCAGTTTTGGAGTCCCTGTTATTTCTATAATCGGGATGGGAGGACTGGGGAAGACAACTCTTGCTCAGCTTGTCTACAATGATAAAGAAGTGGACACTTATTTTAATTTTAAAGCTTGGGCTTATATTTCAGAAGAT
The DNA here is from genome assembly GCA_954870605.1 of Acer campestre. NCBI lineage: Eukaryota > Viridiplantae > Streptophyta > Magnoliopsida > Sapindales > Sapindaceae > Acer > Acer campestre. The sequence goes on from OX940809.1 coordinate 6,188,789, forward strand.
TTTGACATTGCTCGGGTAACAAAAATAGTCCTACAGTCCATTGCTTCTGGGACTAGTGATGTTAATGATCTAAATCTGCTTCAAGTCGAATTGAAGAAGCAACTTGCTGGAAAGAAATTTTTGATTGTTTTAGATGATGTTTGGCATGAGAATTATCAAGACTGGACAACGCTTTGCCTTCCATTTCAAGCCGGCTCTTTTGGAAGTAAGATTATCATCACAACTCGCAAGGAGAGTGTGGCATCGATGGCAGAGGCAAACAATTGTTCAATTTACCGATTGAAACAGTTGTCAAATGATAATTGTTTGTCTCTATTTACTTTTCACGCTTTGGGAAAAACAGATTTCAACGAGCATCCAGACTTGAAGGAAATCGGTGAGAAGATTGTAGATCGATGCAAAGGCTTGCCTTTGGCGGCAAAAACACTCGGTGGGCACTTACGCCGTAAATTTCGCAACAAGGATTGGGAAGATTTGTTAGATAGCAGAATATGGAATTTATCAGAAGAGGGGAGTGGTATTTTACCCGCTCTTAGAGTAAGTTACAATTATCTTTCTCCTCCATTACAAAGGTGTTTTGCATACTGCTCAATATTCCCAAAGGGCTATGAATTTGAAAAGAAAGAAATAATTCTCTTATGGATGGCTGAAGGTTTCTTACAAATGGATATAAATGAAAAGCAAGCTGAAGATATAGGAGATGAGTTTTTTGAAAATTTATACTCAATTTCATTTTTCCAACAAATCGGGAGTGGCTATTTTTCAGGATTTGTGATGCATGACCTTATCCATGATCTTGCTCAATGGGCTGCAGAAGATTTTTGTTTAAAGGTAGAGAATGTGTCAGAAGATGAGAAGAAATTGAAAATTTCCAAAAATCTTCGTCATTTATCTTTTGTAAATGTTGAATCCATATGTGAAAGTATCAAGAAGTTGGAGGCCTCTGATGAGGTCATCAAAAGTATACGCACCTTCTTGCCATTGTCCCAAATCTATCTAAGTACTTGTGATTTTCTAAATTTGTTGCCTAGACTACGACGCGTAAGGGTGTTATCTTTAAGGGTGCGTTTGGTATGCGGGACGGGACAGGACAACGTGGAACAGGTTGTTCTTGTCCCATGTTTGGCGCGACCATAGTGTGGGACAGAGTGGGACAAGGTGGGACAAAAATCTCAAAAATCTGTCCCACCCTTGACCCTCGGCCAAGTTGTCCCATGCCATGGGACAAGTGTGAAAATGACTTTTATAACCTTTAAAATTTTCAAATATTACAAGCATGTCCTCACTTGAATCCATCTCTCTCCTTCATCAATTCATAATCGAATCCCTCTCTCCACAACCCAACTTCATCCTCAACACCTCCATCACATTATCACATCTCCATCATCTCCATCCAACATCCTCAACACCTTCATCAACACACACAATAAATTTCCAACTGGATCCAAATTTAATTAAAATATATATATTTATTTTTTTCATTTTCTCTCTTCTTCTTCATTTTCTACTGGATCAAAATTTTCTGGGTCCATTTTGTCAATTCCCTTCTCTTTCATTTTCTCTTCTTTCTTGGTTGGATTTGGAGTGGTTTTAAGTTGGATTTGCAGTTGTGTACTTGATTATAATTTTTGTTGATGGTGATGGAGGTCGGCGACGGTTGGTTCGTCGGTGATGGAGGTCGGCGACGGTTTCTTCGTCGATGATGGAGGTAGGCGATGGTGAGTTCATCGATGATGGAGACGACGATGGAGGATGGAGGCGAAGTGAAGCAAAAAAAAAAAATATTCAGATGGCAGATCTGCCATCCATTAAAAAAAAAAAAAATTTAAAACCTGTATCATCTTTTCTTTGCTTTGATATGTTCCAGAATTTTTTTATTTTTTTATTTTTTTTATTTTGATTGAAAAACATGGATTATTGGATGAGATTTGTGTTTTTTTTTTTTTTTTTTTTTTGTTCATTCGATTTTTTTTTTCTTATTTATGGAATTTAATTTGGTGGTGATGGGGATGGTGGATGTTGGATGTTGGATGTTGGATGAGTGATGTTGATTCAATTAATATTTTTCAATAACAATATTTTTCTTTTTAATATGATATATAAATATATTTATTCAATAAAATCAACAAATAGGGACACTTTGGTCATTTGAATCCCTTGTCCCGTCCTGTCCCAGCCATACCAAACGTATAACAGTACAGTCCACTGTTCTGTCCCAAACGTCCCAAGCATTCCAAACATAATACAGAACAATACGTCCTGTCCTGTCCCGTCCCGTCCTGTCCCATCCTGTCCTGTCCCGTTCGCGTACCAAACGCACCCTAAAGGGTTATTCCATTGAAAACCTACCAAACACAATCAGTGATTTGAAGCATCTACGTTATCTTGACCTTTCCAACACTGAAATTAAAAAATTGCCGGATTCAATCAACACACTCTACAATTTAGAAATCCTCAAATTAGAACCATGTTATCGTCTAGTGAATTTGTGTTCAGACATGGGGAACCTAATCAATCTGTGCCATCTCTATATTTATGAGGCATCTTCAATGGAAAGAATGCCTTCAGGAATTGGTCGATTAATCCGTCTTCGAACATTGCCATTTTATTCGGTGGGTAAAGATGTTGGCTTTGGGTTAAAGGAGTTGAAGAAGCTGACACACCTTCAAGACAAGTTTCGGATTTCAGGGTTGGAGAATGCGAATGATATTGGGGATGCCAAGGAGGCGGACATTATTGGGAAGGAGAAGCTTCGAGAGTTAAAGCTGGAATGGACTAGCAGTTTTAGTGATTCAAGGGATATTGGAATTGAGACTCAAGTGCTTGACATGCTACAACCTTATAACAAGCTTGAAAAGCTCACCATCAAGAGCTATGGTGGTACAAAATTTCCATCATGGTTAGCAGATACCTCGCTTTCGAAATTAGTGCTTTTAAGATTTGAAGATTGCAAAAACTGTACTTCCTTGCCACCAATCGGGCTATTGCCCTTGCTCAAGGAACTATATATCAAGAGACTGGCTGGAATAAAGAGCATTAGTCCAGAGTTTTATGGAAATGGTTGCTCAACACCTTTTCAGTCACTAGAGGTTCTACGTATCGAGGATATGCGAAAATGGAAAGACTGGAATCATCTTGGGTTTGGTAAAGATAATGTTGGGTTCCCTCGCTTGCGAGAACTTTCTATAAACCGCTGTCCTAAATTGTCAGGAAATTTGCCGGAACATCTTCCCTTGTTAGAAAGCCTATCTATTAGTAGCTGTGAGCAATTGTGGATGTCTATTCCCTTGTTAGATTGCATGATTCCGGACCCTGAGGATGGTTTTCCCACCAACCTTACATCACTTACTGTTGGAGGTGTCAACATCTGTAAGGTATTATTTGAATGGGGGTTGCACAGACTCACTTCTCTTAAGGATCTCACAATTTCCGATGGATGTCCAGACATGATCTCCTTTCCTATGCTTCCTACCTCTCTAACTAAACTGTGGATCTGTGATTTTCGGGATCTGGAGCGCCTATCTCCCGATTTTCTGCTATCCAGTTGTCCAAATCTCAAATTCTTTCCAGAGAAGGGCCTGCCTTCCTCACTTCAGCGATTAGATATCAGTGGATGTCCTCTGCTTAAACAAAGTTGCGAAAAGGATAAAGGACTATATTGGCCAATGATAGCCCTCGTACCTTCAGTAATTATAGATGGTTGGCCCATGGTATGTCTGCTTAACACAATATGCAACAAATATTTTTAAATTTTAGTTTATATCAACCATAATCAAGTTAAGACATTTCATATTCACATCTGGGAATTGAAATTAGTTATTTGTTGTTCACAATCAAGTTACTACTAACAATAAGGTTAGTTTATTATGATTTTATAAACATTGTTGTTGTTATGAAATATATTTTTTTATATTCACTTTGAAGAAGCAATAATATTGCTTATAGTTTTTAAAGGAAAATTATGTTTGTCCAAGAAAGTCATGAAATAGGTTTTTTTCATTGCTTATACATTTTTTTTTTTCATTCATGAAATAGTAAGGAAAATTATTGATTATACATTTTTTTTTCATTCATGAAATAGTTTTGATTGTTACTTCCAACTTTAGAGGAAATCACTCAATTTTTTTTTGAATTTGATAATCATGAGGAAATGCATCGCAGTGCTTACATCTACATGCAGAAAGAAAATGATTAAAAACCAAAATGAAGGGGAGTAGACGTATTGTGACGCAGTTTTGATACAAATTATACTGATGCTCTAGCTGCATGACCCATCTAGGGAAAGTTTTCCGATAAGTACAGTTTACTTGTCTTTATGGTTTTGGGGATCTTTGAATTTGTTTTTCTAACAATTTCATGCTTATCTAATAAGCATAGGTTTTCTGATAACAGTGGAGATTTCTAGTGATATGTTGGGTTTGGCAGGATCCAATTGTAGGATTTATGGTCCTAATAACTAATGATTTTAATGTTAAGTTAATATAGGATAAGTAAGTTATCAAATTAATTCTTAAATTAACGAAGTCTTGAATTAATGAAAGATTAATTATCCAAATTATACGCATGCCGATGTATTGGTTTGAGAAACTTTTTCTGAACATAATATTAATTTTATAGGAATTAATTGTTGCGTTACACTAAATGTGAGAAACACTTGTCCTCTCTCTAACCTCTATATAAATCAGAATTCCTGTTAGTTTTGATATACGAAAGAACACATAAAAGGTTAAAATATAAAGGTTAAGGAGAAGAGAAACGATTGTTGTCAATATGTCTTCTTCCATATCTAGGTACGTAAGTTATTGTCTTACAAATTTAACATGATTATTTTATGTGATTCTAGATCTAGAAACAATATGTGATTCTAGATCTAGAAACAATATGTGATTCTAGATCTTTTATTTAACATTAAGTTAAAATGTATAATAGTTTACATATATTTACTTTAAGATAAAATGTATATTTACTTTAATAGTTGTAAACTACTGTTTGCAGTGGAAGTACGGCCAGGGGTGGCCGTGAAAGTGATATAGGTGTTGCTAATTACTACGGTCAGTTTCACATTCATAAAATATTGTTTCGGTTATCCTTTATTTTCTTGCCTTTGATACTATTTTTCCATCATTATCAAGTCGAGTTGTCATGATGAAATGCTAGCTCTGGAACAACTTGTAGTTGATCAAATTAGCAGGCTCTATTTGACTTGCCAAGCATGTTTAAGTTGGCTTCTTCCTTAATATGTCATCGCTGGATTTCAGATGGTTACTTTTGCTTGACAAGGACGAACTTGCTGGAAAGTTTCCAGCAGAAATTCTCGGACAGGTCCTACTGACAAAGTGAGAGAGGTGCTCAAGCTAGACCAGGAACTGAGGGATTTATCAATCCAGAGCTATTGGTTCGAGGGTGTTTTGGAAGTAAAAGAGGTTCGAGTTGGTGTTCCTCATGTTCAGGCCTAGTAGTTTTTTTGGTGGTCTTGTAGCTGTTGAATGTTTCATCTTTAAACTACAATTGAACATCCACAATTGAACATCCCTTATAGAAATAATGTGATTGGGATGTTGACTGCATTTTGTGTTTTAAATCTCTCCTTGTTAATTGTTGAAAATCCATTTCTTTTCATCAATTTGTTAAAAGATGTGTGACATGAATAATTGGATACAACATTCAGCATATATGCTTGTTCAAAATATAGATTTTTATGCAGCTAGACTATATTGGAGATATTGTTAGTGAATGATAATTAAGTATGCCGTATCTTTTGGATTCCAATCGAACGTGTATAATCCACCCACTTGTTTATAAAATATATACAAAATTTTGATATAATATATATGATCCTAGTAGAGAGCTCTAAATGTTTAGGTTCAGATGAGAAACCATAAAGGACTATAATTTTTACTAAATAGAAAACCATTATGAGCAATATAACCTACAAGTTCAAGCCTCCAAATGAGTAATATGTTTGGGTTCATCCCAGAAATTTGGATTTACAAAATTTTGCTCAATGGCTTTGTATCCACGCAGACAATGTACAATAAATAGGAGAATAGATACCTGCCTCAATCAATTGTAACGAAAGATCATACAAAGAGTATCAATTTAGTTGCAAAATTTGGTGATTGACTCAAGGATCCTGGTGGAGGTTTTCATGTTCAGGTTGACTATTAGAATCGCTAGCATTGACGCCATCATCGTTGTTATCCATTGAAGCATAAGAGAAACTCCACACAGAAGCGCAGTTTTCATCACCTACAAAAAGTAGAACAAAACCATTGAAGGATAATATACCCATGCAAAAATATACAACAAAAGTAAGAGGACATGAACGTTTCTTAAATCTCAAGTTCTTGTTCAGGACTGAAGTTCTGTGATTCAGTAACAAGATAATACAGCTAAGAATGCCACAGCAGTTTGCCAACCATGTAAAGCAAATTGTTGTAACAACAGTTCAAAACATGAAACAAAAAAGAATGTAATAGCATAAGTAAAGCACAGTAAACCAGATTGGCATAAGAAGGAAAGACAGCAAATTCTAAAGGGCATCTTCAAATCAAGTGAATATTTGCAGCACTAAGAATTTACCAGTCAAATGTAAATCCCCGTTGCCATCATCAGGAGCTTCAAATCTTCGATGTCCTGATGAAGAGGCAGCCATTGGCAAATAGGGATGAAAAGAGAAACCATTAACAGTGTCTGCAAGGTGTGAAGAATGGAAGAAAATTGGTTAGGAATAGATAAATCTAAATATACATGCAAAAACGAAATAACAAATCCTTGAATGATACGAAATATCAATACCTGCTGCAGCACGAAATCCTGATATCCACTGCCCAGTTTGTAGATCATATATATGAACCAAACCATCCTGAAATCAGAAATCGAAAAAACGAGCAAATAATTAATTAAATATTGGAAATCTACCGCAGCCTGAAATGCCGATAAAGTCTAGAAACTTAATCCACCATAGAAAAAAATGATAGAAGCAAGAATTGATACCTGACCACCTGTTCCAAGATATCGGCCACGGGGTTCAATATCAAACAATATTCGTTGGTTTGTGTATTCTGAGGATCTGTATAACCTATTACAGGATATAATCAAGAAAATAAATACTCTTTTATCGATATCAAAATTGCATGGAAAGCATTACCCTATAACTATGGCAAGAACTAAGGACATAAAACGATATTGACATACTTTCATCAACTCCTTTATCTATCCAAGTTTGTTTCCGAACATTGTTATGTTTCAGATCTCACAAAATCAAAGCATAGCTTAACAGAGCCATTTATCATTGAGCTTCATTATCATAGGTTCCTGTTTTCACAATTTCTATAACGATTTGTGTTGCTTCAGTCGACCGTAGATTTTCTCTTTGGGTGGGAGGTTGGAGCCACTAAGAAAAACATTTACAATTGTTGATAATTGTCTCACATGTTTTTCTCCTTCCTGGGGGATTAGGTTGTCATTTGCATATGAAAGAAGAGACATAGGACTATAGGAGTATGTATGATTACTTAAATTCCTGATGGTAAAAGTGAAGTATGTTTTGATATAGGATGCCTTATTTGCGACAATTCCTAGAGAATTCAGCAATGGTATTTTATATATTGAATATTTCACATTAATTTTCTAAATTTCCTAAGTTGTGACAGCTCTTTAGTTGTTTGTGCGTCTCATATTTTCTTTTTTCCTTTTTTCTCCTTCTGATACAATTTCCCATTAAGTTAGAAATACTTACTTGTAAACAACTTCAACAGCTTTCCGCACATCCCAGCATAGTATGTAGGGATCCTTAAAAAAAATTAAATATAGAACATTGTCAATTAACATTTATAGAATAATGTACATGTATAAATGTATAATTGATATTATGACATAACTAAAGTGCAAGATTTATGTGCTCATAGTTAAGTTATCCAAAAGCTCCCAAAAGAAAATGCAGATAGAGAGAGAGAAACATTGCTGCTTCCTAATAAATATAAGGCACCAAAGCAGTAAAATTATAGGGCAGTGAAGATCAATGGCAATCACAGGGTGAAGGTAGAATGATTGCCAAGAATGTATGGGATGGTCTCATTTACCAGAAGTGGGATGATTACAAGGAAGGTCAGTGTCAATTTTATTGATTGTCCACAACCTTTGTGAACATAGAATATTGATAATACCTTCCGACCTCCAGTATAAAGATAGTTTCCATCTTTTGAGAATTGAACCTGAAAGGAAAAGAAGTTTCCGTTATTTGTCATAACCATAATCAGAATCAAGGGCATGTAGATGAATGCTTACTTACATGTGTAATCCCACCTTCTTGCCCATGTAAAATGTATAAGAGCTCCATATTGTCTTCGTTGTAGATTGCTGAAGTCTGGCTGTAGGAACCTGTAGCTAGCATTCCAGTATGGGTTGGACTGAAAGCAAGTGCAGAGACGATACCTATACATAATAAACAAGGTAAGGGCAATATATTTCATCATTATAAATCATTCGATAACCTAGTTTAGGTAGATAAACCAAGGATAATACCTGTTTGACCTTCTTTATTTCCTTGAAGGGTTGAATACTGTTTGAAATCCCTACCAGGCCGGTGTATATCAAATATCCTAACAGATTTGTTGTACCCAGCAAATATCCTACAAATAAAGCAAGAAATCAGGTAAATAATATAAGAATGAGAACTTAAAATGAAGAATATGAAAGAGAACTTAAATCGAAGAAGTAGAGAAAGGATTATAATGACCTAAGAAATAGGTATTATCTTAAATACTAGAGACAGAGTTTCCATTCAAACCCCAAAATATCTATGATTTACAAAAGCTTAAGAGAAACATCAAGCATGTTATGGACTTTTCAAAAGAATTTTCCACTTACTTAGTCCCAGCAGGATTGAATGCTACTGAGATAGCAGCAGTGATTTCATCCACAGCATCATAAGCCCGGTATGTGCAGCGCAACTGTCAGTATCCATGCCAGTCACCAAGTATATTACAATACAAAAATTAGAGATTGAGCAACACAGCTGTCTACAGTATCTACCACAATAGTGTTTGGACTTAGCAAATGGCTGCTCACAATATACACACTATGTATATGGGGTGAGACCTACCATGCTTCAAAATGAACGATAGAAGCGGTGCACCCTTTCAGTATATATTACAAGGCCACTGCTTTATTAAAAGCATACCAAAACACCAAAATCAGTTCCAAAAGGCATATATACGAGGAAAAGAAAATCAGTACCAAACCAGTAGTAGCATCCCAAAGATGAATTGGATGGTCGCGGGCGGTAGTAGCAAACACACAGCTCACTGGATCTGAAAAGCCAACAAACTTTCACATCACATATCAACCTCATACAAGAGCGTCAATAAATTTATAACACTTTCACCGTAACTAACATTATGTATATACAGAACACACACACACATGTATGTGCAAAACATCCTTCGATCAAGAAAGATTAATTAAGCACCTGAAGCGGACATGTACGGGTACCAACAGAAATCATGTACGGACTCTCCTTCACTCACAACAAGGTCTGCAGCATAAGAATCTGCAGGATAAGAATCAAACCACAATCAAACTACAATTAAAAATTAAAACTTGAAAGCCGAAGCTGAATGTTATACACAAAAGAGCTTGTATCAATCCAAATCGACCTCAACATTAACATCACTCATCATTTAGTCAAATTTCTCATTCTCCTGACTGTATACGAATTGTCAAAACCTCCAACTTCATGCTATTCACTTCCATCTACTGTGATACTTGAAAATTATCTTAAAATTAGGTAAACTTATAATAACAACAACAACAAATTTACCTTGTTCGTTAGCATTAAAATCATGGTTGCATCCATTCTCAGGCCTGACAAATTGACAATAAACTATCTCAAGATCACGATTCATGAAACAACCCATGTAAATACACACCAAGATAAAGTACGACATTGTTAACCCTAGCTTATTACTTCAATTTTCATGCTCAAATTTGTTAATTTTATGTCTTAAAAGTTGAAAGTAAGTGCTTATTCAGATGACAAGAAAAAAAAACGATTAAAAAAACTTACAAAGTGAAAACGCGAAGAGTGTTATCATCGGAACTTGTAAGAAAACACGAACCATCCGGCGACCATTTGATGCCCTTAAGGAAGTTGTTGGGGACAGAAGAGGTCTTGAACTGGTTATGGAAATGGTAGGTTCTGTGAGGAGGAACATCGAATCTAATTGGAGGCCACGTGTACTCTTGTTGGCTCTGCTCTGTGTTTTCTGCTACTACTTCTGTTTCTGGATTTTGCTGCTGTTGTTGCTCCTCTTCCATTGCTGTGTGTTTTTTGATGTTTCACAGATTTTGCTGTTAGCGCCAAAAGTTGAGTGTTTTTGTGTTTTGAGTTGAGACTTGAGACTGTGAGTTTATATTTATTTATTTATTTATTTTTGTCTTTTACAATGGGTACCGATATAGATACCGTGTTAAACACGATAAGCACACTCATATTTATGAGCACACCCATATCTAAAATTTAAAAGTAAAATATTACTATAAACATTCATCTTAATACCAATAATACCCTTACTTAAATGAATATTTTCGTTTTAATACAATTTATTTATAAACCCTCCTAAATTATTAATACACCCAATTTCTCTATTTCTCTGGAAATAACATCTAGAGATGAATAAGATTCTGAATGATCATCTAAAACACAAGGAATTTCACAGGTTGAGGAAATTAAAGTATTGGAATGGCTAGAATCATTTGAAGTGCAATATTGGATTTCTTGTGTTGGTGGAATGAGTCAAAATGCAATGACATCTTATATCATTGTTGCAGCAACATTGTCGATTTGCCAATTCATCCGTTGATGAAGTTGGTTATGGAATGAGAAATATAGTTCCACTGTGGCAAAGCTTCTTGCAGAAGGCATGGATAGTACATGGATGATGTGCAATGGTTTTGAAATACATCGTCTAATTGGGGATATATTTTTCCAGACATAGTGCAAAAGCAGTCCATCACCCAACTCAATTGGAGAACATCATGTTGTACTAGCATCAATTATAGAGACTTTGGAAACCTTACTTTGATTCTTTCGAATCCAAAGAGAACAACCAAAATTCAGCTTTTAAGTAAAAATAATTTAAATTTGTTTTCTCTTCTATGAAAACTAAAATTTTGATACTTGAAATAGAATTAGGGTTTAGTTTTTTATTTTTATTTTATTAAAGTGATATAGCTGAATATATGAGAGTAATTAATAGGTGTACATAGTATTTGGTTTATTTTTAATTAAACTAATTTGTCCTTATTGGTAAATTCCTATTGAATATTTTTGTAATTAATTTTTTTATTAAAATATGGGTGTACTTATCATATTTACGACTTATGAGTATCAATATCGACACCCTTTATATATATATATATTCTTTTTTAATATTACAATTAATTCGAGATTTTGGTGGAGAATATATAGATGACACAAACAAAGAGAAGATTTGTATGTTTGATAAGGCACCAAATGACGAGATAAGATTGGTCCAGTAGTATACACTTCACACCTACACTAAATGAGATTGTGGGTTAAAGTCCTCCCCTCTTAAAAAAACCTCGAATTTATCTAACACTTTTAAAATAATAATAATAATAATAAAAGGAAAATGTTTGGGTACTCAGTACCCAAAGCATACTGACCACCCATAACCACCCAATGGGGTGTTGCCACGTGGCAAAACTCTTTCACTTTTTTCAATTTTCTCCTTACTTTTGGATTATGTGGCTATCAACTAATGGATGGTCAGCACCTTGGGTACTGACCGGTCAGTACCCAAGTGTTGTCCATAATAAAACACCATAGCCGCATAGCCTCAAAAACAATGGAGCCAAAGTGGACCTTGAATAGCGTGAGATTCACTTTGGCTCCATTGTTTTTGCTACTACCACCGTCGGTGACCGTCGAATTCATCTTTGGGATGCTACTATTGGTTTGCCGTTTGGCACTGATTTACTTTTCCTCGTATATATTGATTTTGGTGGTTTTGTATACTTTAAATAAAGCTATATATGACATCATGTATGACTTCATGTATAATTGAAATTAGGCTATATATGATATCATATATGACATCATATATATTTCTAATGGAAACTACTTATATACAACTTAATTTCACTATACGGTCTCACCATGTGGCTGTGAAATCGTTCCACACAAGTTTTTTCGCCCTCCACCAACCATATTGGATCAGGCTACGAAGGCACTATCTCCCGTTCTCCACTACCACGAATGACTAAAAAAGGTAACATTTTGTTAGATTCGGAGATGAATCCAAAGATTTCAGATTTTGGCACTGCAAGATTATTCGAAATGGATCAAACTCATATAATTACAAATAGAGTTGTGGGGACCCTGTAAGTACATGGATAGATATATAGAGCTTATCTATCAATATAGGAAGAGGAATTTATCATGTTGATCTATTCAAGAATATCTCGATCTTTGAAACTTCAATTGGATACGTTTGATGATTATATACAATGGGTATATGGCTCCAGAATATGTAATACACCGGCATTTCTCAATTAAGTCGGATGTGTTCAGTTTTGGTGTTTTAGTTTTGGAACTTGTGAGCGGGCAAAAAAAAAAGTTGTTTTGATACGGAAGAGTAAATAGAATGCCTTCTCACCCAAGTAAGTTGTTTTATTCATTTCTAACATTTTATTTTTGATGGTCTACTTAATTTATCGAGATTTTAATATTGAGCGTAGGCATGGAAAAATGGGATGAAGGGACAGCTTCAAATCATCCTACTTTGAAGGAAGGTTCAAGGAATGAAATGATGAAATGCATACACATTGGGTTGCTAAGTGTTCAAGAAAGTATATCTGACAGACCCACCATAGCTTCAGTTATTTACATGCTTAATAGCAACTCTGTCACTCTCCCAACACCTGCAAAACCCGGATTTTTTATGCAGAGTTCAGCGATACTCAATGCATCATCATCATCATTAGAGCCTAATTCAACAGGTTCAACCGAATCAGATCAACGTAGAATCACAACTGCCCCATTGTGAGAAAATGAGGCTTCAATCATCAAGTCATATCCTCAATAGCATTTAATTAATGTGAAAAAAAAAAAAAAAAAATCATTGTATTGATACTGATAACCATTATTTCTCGCTTCTCTGAAAATCAGCTGGTCACATACGACCAACAAATATACTGTCTTCTTTTACAAGTGAGCTTGCTCATTGTATTTCATTCTTAGGCTGGAAGGAATCCTTCTCTGTCATCATTGACATGTATTCAACACTTCTTTTTTAATGGTCTTCAACAATAATTCCATTTCTTTAAGTTTCTAAAATAGAAGTAAAAAAATAAGTCCATTACAACAACTTTGCCTCCCAGGGCATTATATATTCAGTCCCTAAATTCATGGGACTGGTATGATATGATATATAATCAAAATGGGAATTAAATTCTGCTCAAATCATTACCTCTCGATTCATTAACAGCTACAGAGAGAATTATCCAGATCAATCACTGCAATGCCTATCATTATGTGTTTTTCAAATACGAATCGTCCTTGTATTTTGAATACAGTGGAAGATCAAGGGCTCTTTCCGCGATTTTTCCGTCATCAAGAATCTTTGCTATCAGGCTCTCAAGGGTTGGGAAATTTTCCTGTTACATTCAAAGTTCAGATTTTAAGCAAAAGTAGAATGACAAAAACAGAATTATAAACAAGAAAATGATACCTCAGGACGGATATAGCCAACTATACCAAGACGCAATTCCTCGCCATAGAAATCCTCATCAAATTCATGAAGCAACCATGGCTCCTGCGTCATAAAATAGATTTAAGGAAAATAGAAAAGAGGTATGCAGATGCTACTATATGGGTTCATGTTGTACACACATATACTCACAATAGTCTTTTCGGAGTTGTTGAAATACGGGTTCCAACCGATACTCATGGCCATTTTATAAATTCCTCGCGTTGATAATCCAGCCCAGCCAACATATACCCCTGAGGGATGTTCTGATAGGACACTTGAGTAACCTTTTGTAGACAAATTAGCTAAAAACAGATAATGAACATAAATCGGGTTCAGTTACTATCAAGCAAAGCAAAACAAAGATAAAGAAACATAAACAATCTTAATAGTGGGGAAAAGGCCATATCAGGAGTCACCAAAAACTAATACAAGAGTTAGAATATGAGTAATAAATAATGTTGTTCTGTTGCAAAATGTAGCTGGAGTTGAAAGCAATATCAGAACGAAATCGAGCTGAATAAGGCAAAGTAACAGAAATTGTAGGTTCTACACACCTGTAGGAATTCCAAGTACCTTTGAGCCACGACCATATCCCTTAATTACAGGACCACCAATATACCATGGTTCAAGTGGTAAGGTACCCTCTACCCCTGCAATTACCAATCAATATTTCAGATGAAATTTAGATTGAGAGTAAGGTAATTGTATACGATTTATGTCTTTGGGGTTTACAATCTTGAAATGGTGGTAAGCCCCACTTTTCCAGTCGCAAATCAAGTAGTGAGTTGATAACTTCATCTGCTGATGTGTAAAGATGAGTTTGCTTCGGAATGGATGGTACAGCAACAACTTCTGTTCCAGCAGCCTTACCAGCTGTAACACCTGGCCTGACATGGATAAAGCCTTTTCAAATCTTAGATTGGGATGCTGAGTTTACATATGGCTAAGTATTGATCAAAGGCACGAGAAGAAATTATATGAATAGCGGAGGACACATCAACAGGGAATTGGAGAAAGGCAAGCCTCACAGATGTTATAGAAAGTCACGGTTAATAAGTATTTGAAATTAACTTCAAAACATGCTGCCAGACTGAACTTTAACAGTCTTTATTTTGATGTGATTTGCATACCAACAATCCAAATTGTAGCTGCTCATCATCTCAAACTGTTATTTAACAATTTTATAAATGTAATTTCTGCTCCAACATTTATGTTAATAAGGATCCACATAACCTTTCAAGGAAAGGTCGGTATGTCAAAGAATCATAAGAAATCTAGTAGCATTTGTTTTCAGGCCATATGATTTCAAGAGCCAAATTAATTCTTCTAATCAAGTTATAGGTAGCTGGCGTCTTTTCTTGTAACAAACTCAACTAGTGCATCACTCAAAGTGAAGATATATTCCCCAAAGAGCATTGGACAGTAGGCCCAGCTCCCTTGAACAAAAGGATAGTCAGTATATCAAGGGATTAAAAACTCACTTACACAGAATCTTCAATGACCAGGCAGCTGGAAGGTTCCATATTCAGCCTTTTAGCAGCTTCCAGGAATCTTAAAATGGAAAAATCAAAAGGTTAGAATTTGAGAAAATGTGTTTTTCATAGTTAGATTAAAAAAAGTCATAAGAAGTCAATATCAAATTATTCATCAAGAATTCTCACATTTCAGGAGATGGCTTTCCCATTTTCACTTCATCCCCGCCAATGATGACAGAGAATGATTCCTTCCAGCCTAACAATGAAATACAATGACTCAATGAGCAAGCTCACTTATAAAAGAAAACAGCATTTTGTTGGTATGTGTGTGACCAGTTGATTTTCAGAGAAGCAATAAATAATCATTATTAAAATTTCTAAAAGACCTACCTTGGTGATAAGAGATTTTGGATTCTATGCTTGCACGAGGAGAATTTGAAGCCAGTGCCATAGGCACACCATGACTCCTTAAATGTTTAATTAACCGATTCGCCCCTGGTAGAGCTTTAATGTTGCAACACCTATAATGACCATGTAAGCGAAATTAAAAAAGATTTCAGCAAAACTTTTGACTAATTTAACGAAGTAGTAAAATTCCAAATTCCTTACACACAAATGGAAGAGTTTAACAGTAAAAAACATGCATAACAACAAATCATTTCTGAGATCCACTAAAAGTTGGTCCATTGTAAGTTACTAAGTTAGTAGTTGTATATATAAGAATCACAGTGCATATACATGCGTAATTACTAACAAGGCATTAATTTATAAGAATGACTACTCTAACCTGAGGAGAAAACAGTTCTTAAAGTAATCCAGTTCAATTTTACAAATTCTCATAACTTACACTACACCTTTTTTTTTATTTTAGCATCAACATCCGAGAATACAGAGTTTAAGCTGCTCCCCTTTCACTCACGGCTCAAAATCAACACATTTATTAAGCTAGAAAGGTCTCTTTATGACCATTCAGCATCGATTTACTACATCAATGGTAAAAGACATCGGTCAAAGGAGCTAATGTGACAATAAATTTCATTGCAAGAGGAATTCCAAAAGTTCAACAATTGCCAAAGCTATATGTATCATCATTAATCATAAAAATCCTTCAAGGCCTAATTTTCAACCACTCTAGCTTCTAAAAACATCCTAACAAACTACTTCGAAATTCAATTACTTATAACACTAAATTAAAATAGTATGCAGATTAGGCAATTACTGATCATTGAACATCGGGTAAATTTCTGCAACGAAATCCTCCGTTGCACAAGGCAGCTTATAATCCTCCACAATTATAGCTGCCTCTTCCAGAGGTGTCTTTCCTACTATCTTCTGCGCCTCTCTCCCGTCCCATTGTTTCCCATACTTGACCAAATATACTTTCAAAACATCACTCACAATTCCATCTGCCGCAACAAAATCATTAAAAAAAAAACAATTATGACCACAAAAACACAAACAAAAATGTAAAAAATTAATAACACACAGAAACTGACCTGACCTGTGTTAATAAGAGTACCGTCCAAATCAAGAATCACAGCAGAAACTAACTTTTTCAACGGCTGTGCAATCAACATTCTGTGAAAAAATTCTGTTCAAAATATGCTCACATTCATCAAATGCTCTGAATTGTAATAAAATTTGGATCAAAGTTGAATATAATTGAACGAAACGATAATACGTGATTGATTGAAATTGAAAACGTATCTGGTGAAAATATGTAGAAGATAAGCAACTGTACGAACCGTATAGAGCTCGTGACCTGCGTCTCTTCAATCAAGCACGGTACTGCTTTAATGGAGGAGGCTGAGAAATCGAGATGCAAAATTTTAATTTGTGTTTTGTTTGTTTTTTGCTTATAATCTTTCTATTGGCTTTTATAGTGGTTTTATCATTTGTGTGCTATGCGACTTGTACAATTCTCAAGTCTCAAATGTTTATTTATTTTTTTATATTTTTTATATTTTTTTTTAAGGAAGGTAGGTATATTCCTCTTTAAAAAATGATATATTCTCTCTCCTTTTACTATCTCTTTTTTTTGGGATATTATCATGTTGGTCCCTATGTTTTTGCGAATCATGATTTTTTTAACTGTCTTTCCATTATTCACTAGTGTGGTCCCTATGTTTTCAAAAACCCATCAATTTGGTCCCTTTTACCGAATTTTTAACGGTCAACCCTCACAGCAAAGGCAAAATGACATTGTTACTAGGGATGGCAATTAGACCCAGACCCGCGAGACCCGACCCGGACCCGTAGACCCGAATAGTGAGTGAGTTAAAAATAAAAAATAAAAAAATTGAAGAATTTGAAATTGAAATTGAATGCAAATAATAATATTTCCCTTTTATGTCCTCTATATATTAATTTTTTTATTTAGTTATTTATATATTTAAGTATATATATATTTTTAGTATTTTTTTTTTATCGTGGGTCCACGGGTCCAGACCCAGACTCACGAATTTTCATGGGTCCTCAGTCGGGTCTGAGTCTTCCTAAGACCCGCGGGTCCAGACCCGAACCCGAACCCGAACCC